>OW240922.1:77945945-77963945 GCA_933207985.1 Pelobates cultripes
GTGACTAGCCCCCCCATGGCTAGCTGAGGGAGGGCCATCAGGTGACTAGCCCCCCCCATGGCTAGCTGAGGGAGGGCCATCAGGTGACTAGCCCCCCCCATGGCTAGCTGAGGGAGGGCCATCAGGTGACTAGCCCCGCCATGGCTAGCTGAGGGAGGGCCATCAGGTGACTAGCCCCCCATGGTTAGCTGGGCCATCAGGTGACTAGCCCCAACGGCTAGCTGTGGGAGGGCCATCATGTGACTAGCCCCCCCATGGCTAGCTGAGGGAGGGCCATCAGGTGACTAGCCCCCCCCCATGGCTAGCTGAGGGAGGGCCATCAGGTGACTAGCCCCCCCCCATGGCTAGCTGAGGGAGGGCCATCAGGTGACTAGCCCCCCCAATGGCTAGCTGTGGGAAGTCCATCAGGTGACTAGCCCCACCATGGCTAGCTGAGGGAGGGCCATCAGGTGACTAGCCCCAACGGCTAGCTGTGGGAGGGCCATCGTGTAACTAGCCCCCCCCATGGCTAGCTGTGGGAGGGCCATCGTGTGACTAGCCCCCCCCCATGGCTAGCTGTGGGAGGGCCATCGTGTGACTAGCTGTGGGAAGGCCATCAGGTGACTAGCCCCGGTGGCTAGCTGTGGGAGGGCCATCAGGTGACTAGCCCCCGTGGCTAGCTGTAGCAGAGGGCCATCAGGTGACTAGCCCCCGTGGCTAGCTTTAGCAGAGGGCCATCAGGTGACTAGCCCCCGTGGCTAGCTGTAGCAGAGGGGGACTTACTATAGTGACGCTGGCTTTGCGCAGGTCTCGGTTTTCCTCCTGCAGGGCTTTGCATTTCAGTTTGTAGGTCTCCAGCTCGATCTTCAGCACTTTGTTCTCCTGCTGCAGGGAGGCCAGGCGGTTAGTCAGCTCCTCCAGGCGGAATGGGGAGATGACGATACCCGACTTCCCAGAGGTAGACGCCGAGGAGGACGAGGTCTGCATGGCCGCTGGGTTGTTCCCTCCGCCGTCCGTGTCGCTCTCACTGGCGCTGTCCGCCATGGCCCGCGGCTGTGCTGGGGGAGGGAGGGGAGGCAGCGGACAGGCGGCAGCAGCGGGTACACGCACTCGCCCACTGAGAGGGGACAGGCGGCTCTGCGCACACTCTCAGACACCAGCGAGTCCTGCGGGGAGAGAACGGCGCCTCGCTAGCAAACCGCTCAGTCTGGTCACAGCGACACCTGCTGGATGCGGATAAAAGGGCACGTTTACCTATAGCTAAGCTCTATTAGGGATATTCACTAGTACATTTAAAGGGATAGTATAGCAATACAAATCTATATTCCTAACACTATAGTTCCCTCTGCCTCCCCCTCCCTTGTGCCCTCAGCCAATAAAGGCTTAAAAACCCTTTTAACACTTACCCGATTCAGCCCTGGGTCGGCACCATCTCCTCCGACAGCATCTGACGGGGCACTAATGATTCAGCCAATCAGAATAGATATCAGACAGGGAGCACCGCGAGCGCATTAGGCCCTCTCCATAGGAAAGCAGAAGCTCGTTTGACCAGGGTCCTCTTTATCCCGTTGTTCCTGTAATTTTTTGTAATTGTCTGATTTATTGTTAAATCTCCCCATCCTATAATATTGTAAAGCGCTACGGATTTGTTGGCGCTATATAAATTCCAATAATAATAATAATAATAATAATAATTGCTTTCCTATGGGGATTTCACTGACGCTTGATCTCCTCATGTAGAACATGAGGATGTCCAGCATCAGGCGACCCAGAGTCTGGTAAAATCCCGGAAGCACCTCTAGTGGCTGCCTGGAAGAACAAGCTTGTGCATATAGTATCGGTAAAGCATATAACTAATTATTGATATAATACGTATCTAGGGGGGAATTACTAGTTGGGATCTTCTTAGAATAGGAGAGAATAAAGATGGTCAGGCACAAAACCACTAATGCAACGTCCTTGCAATGTACAAGGCTGCTAGTCTTATGACTCAGCCGAACAGAAATTAACCCTATCAATCCTTACATTTGAATTTTCACTTAGGAAATAACCCTGTGAAGCGAAATGTATTATTTATTATTTTCGTCATTTATATTATAGAATATTGTAAAGTGGGGAAAGCTTAACAATAAATGAGACAATTACAAAATGTTACAGGAACAATAGGTTGATGAGGGAGGACCCTACTCAACGAGCTTACAGTCTAGATCTAGAGTAAGTGAATTTCAAAATGAAGGCCAAAGTAGCTGAACTGGAAGCTGACATTAGAGAATATTTCCAGTTCGGCTATTTTTCCTTGAATTTGAAATTAACTTTGAATGCAAGACAGGATGCTTCCTATTTGTGTGGCCTTTCTTTACTGAAACCTGCCAGCTGTAAAGAAAACAGTTAAACATAAATAAACAACATTTCAGCCAATCATAATGCATATCAGATAGACTGTAGGGCTGTGAAAGTCCTCCTAACTCCTCTTTCTATGCTGCTTGTCTCCCAGGTGTGTCTATTCCAATTAGATTCTCTATATTGTTTCTATTTTTTTTTTTTTATCCAGGGCCAGCCCATCTATTGGCCCTAGTGGGGCCACGACTCCTGGCAGTGTGACATTTTGCCACCCCTGTACCTTTAAGAAATGTGTAGTGCAGGGCCCGGGCCGCCTATTTGCACATATATTTAGCGAGTATTGCAGTTCCAAGCTCCTGCTGGAGGACAGTGAAGAGGGGGCCCTGAGAGTAATCTTACACCTCCAGCAGCAGCTAGTACTCTCCTTACACGAGCCGCGAGAACATTATCATGGGTGTTCATCATGGCAATGCTCTGTGCAGCACACAATGCATGCCGGAGCGTTGCCATGGCAACCCACGGCAATGCGAGTACCCGCACTGTCCCCCAGCTCCACTGGACAACCAGGGAATCATGTATGGATAAGTTAACCATAAAAAAATAAAATAAAAAAAACACGCATTTTATTTATCACCATAAACACACTACAACACCACAAACACACACTCCATGCACTACACTAACACAGACACTGCATCCACTTTATACACATACACACACTGCGCTTGCTGTACACACTGCATCCGCTGTACACACACTCACAGACTGCATCCACTATACACATACACACACACACTGCATCCACTCTATACACACACGCTCTGCATCCGCTATCCAAACACTGCATCCACTACAAAATACATGCACGCTGCATCCATTACAAAATACATGCACGCTGCATCCACTATACAGACACACAATGCATTCACTACACACACTGCATGCAATACACAGACACTGCACACACTGCATCCACTACATAAATACACACTCTGTATCCACTACACAGACACTGTATTCACTACACACACTGCATAACATAATGGATGTGGGCATGTTCTGCTTGGTTTGGTTTTGTTGGGGATCGATGGGGGGGGCCTACTTGTACTCATGTCATTCTTATGACACAAAGTCTCCCCTCTCACTTTCAGTCCCTGAGGCCATCTTGTTGCCAGCGATTCTCGACGGCTGTCGGCAACCCGCTCATTTTTCTTACCACACCCTGTACTCTGGTCAATGCGAATTTCAGACACACTCCAGTATTTTCCACAGTGTCCCAGACTCTGAGCGCTCAGCCTCCTCATCTCTTAGTTGGGTAAGTACCTCATTCTATATAATTTCTTGCTATATTATATATTACAGAACCATTATAACTCCATTTTGTTTATATTCTCTTTATTTGACAGGTTTTTTTTTCACTCTACACACGGCTTCATTACCTAATGCCCAGAACCCATGCTGAGAATGACACTCTGTCTCTTTTACTGTCATAAAACCTCAGCAAGAGGATGACCTCTCAGGCCTATTTAAACTACAGGTGACTTCTGTTGTGTTTTTCTTAATGGGGTGACCCCTCTCTTATAAGTTACTACTGTGTGTGATCCCCACATATATGTTTGGTGACCCTAAAAATATTTTCCATTCAGTTCTACTGACATGAATTCTGCCTGCATGTTTTATTTATACTGCATAGGAAAGAGTAAACCTCTTATATATATTTATATCCCACATTATGTGGTAAACTGCTCAAAATATTTGTGATGACCCCACTGCTATCCCTATGACCATTTTATATCTGTCAAGTTTTACTTCTCAAATTCCTATTATGTCTGACCCCCCAAGACACATTTGTATCTGCAGAACTCAAAGCATTGTCTTTACTCCGCCATTGCTGAATCTATTCCCAAATAGATAGCGTATCTGTCAGGATCGTATCCTGACAACAATGATTTTTATCTTCATTTATTTATGTTCCTTTAAGAAGTTACATCTCTCCACCACTAGTGGCCTCCCTAGCCACTAGTCACCTCAGTCCTCACCTGCATAGGACTAATTACAGATCCTACAAAAAGCCGCACCTGAGAATACCAGTGGCCTTTACACTGAAGCTGGTGATTTACCTGAATCACTTCATATCCTGGCTCCTGTGAACCTGCTCCTAACAATAACCTGCTTCACCCTTACCTATACTTCAAACCAGCCTGCCTCTGTTACCAGCCTGCCTTTGATACAACCCTACCTGGAAATTAGACATTCTCTATTATTTGCAAGTAACCTGTTCTGTGGCAAGTATCCTGTTTTGTGGCATATTGCCTAAAGTCTGTTTTCCCTCAAGTTTCATAATATGTCTAAAATCCCTAATAAAGTACCTTAAGTCAACCCTGGCATAAGTCTCCTATCTGATCTGCACAAGATCATGACAGTATCTTTCTTCTCTCCTACTGTGAAGATTCTCATTCTGTTCTCCCGCTGTCTTCAAGACCATCACCGTCCAACTCTTCATTTTCAAAAGAGGTGTTTTTTTTCTTCGTTTAGATTCCTTCTGTCAACTGCATCAAGACAAAGGTGTGGGAAGCAGGCCCGGACTGGCCATCGGGCATACCGGGCAAATGCCCGGTGGGACGCGATGGCCGTGGGCCGAGGCCGGCAGGGGAGATCACAGAATCTCCCCTGTCAGCCCCTGCAGGGCCAGCGTTATCCGAACGCCAGCCCTGCTGTGTGCCTCCATGGGCCGGTGGGGTGATCAAAGATCTCCCTCACCGGCCCAGAGGCATTGTTACAGGCGGCCGCAGGCTGGTGAGGGAGGGAGGAGAAGACCGGCGGAGATCTAACCAGCAGCTCCGCCAGGTCCGCGGTTACCGCGGCAACGCTCAGATCTCGCAAGAGTGAACTGGACCACCAGGGAAGGATGGCAGCACGGCCCCCCTCATGGCACCCCAGGCAGAACGGCTCCCCCTCATTGCAGAACGGCTCCCCCCCCTCCCAGGGTAAAGGTAAGAAGGGAGGGGGGGGATATAACATTTTAAAAATTATTACTAAAAAATATATTTAAATAAATTCACACACACACAGTGCACCCAGACACACACAGTGCACCCTCAGACACACACGCAGCACCCTCAGACACACGCAGCACCCTCAGACAGACACTGCTCCCTCAGAGAGACAGCACCCTCACTCACACAGCACCCACACACCGCACACTCCCACACATATACAGCACACACACACACACACATATATATATATATATATATATATATATATATATATATATATATATATATATATATATATATATATTAAATAAAATAACCCTCAGTGAGTTAACAGACGAAAAAAAATTACAAACCTAGAATGTGACGGCAGATAAAAACACCCTCACACACTGCACCCCTCACACACACACTGCGCCCCTCACAGATTCAATATGTCCAAATATATATATATATATATATATATATATATATATATATACATACACACACTACAGCACCCCTCACACGGCACCACTACACACATTACGCTCCAGATACACGCTAGATCCCTTACCCTATATGCACTCTTAATCCTCTACACACACACATACAATCTCCTATACACACTCTGAGTCCTTTACACACTAGATCTCTTACACACACACACTGCCCCTAGCCACACATATTACACCACAAACACAAATGAAATTGACCTATTTACACAATACCACAGCACACTCTACACACACGCAATCCCACAAGCAGGCTCCAAACACATGCACCATACGCTTTCCTGGCCCTTTTGTCCTCCGGTATCCCACTTGTGGAGACACCAGAGACAATTTAAAAGCAAACACAGCGCAAGCATGTTATTAAATTTGCTTGCGCTGCGCAGAACAAATACAGGGCCTTTTTATAATGCTAGAGCTCTTCAGCAGGGCTCTGCGCATTGAACCAACATGCTCACTTTGAGAGGGGGCGTGCTTGTCTCTAGCCTCGCCCCCTACTTAGAGGGCCGCTCTGATTGAAAAATGCCCGGGCCTAATTTTTTTCCCAGTCCGGCCCTGGTGGGAAGAGTTTCACCCCCCAATAAACCCACCTTAGCCCCTTGGCAGCCTTGCACCTACCATAGCCCCTATGCCTTCCAGCACCCACCTCAGCCTCTATCCCTCCCTGCACCCACTATAGCCCCTATGTCTTTCTGCACCTACTACAGCTGTTAATACTCCCTACAACCAGCCTCTATCCCTCCCTGCGCCCACTAGATCCCCTATCCTTCTATGCACCCACTGCAGCCCCTAACCCTCCATGCGCACACTACAGCCCCTATCCCTCCCTGCGCCCAGTTCAATTCCTATGTCCCCCTGCTCCCACTACTGTCCCTATGCACCCTATTTAGCACCTCTCCCTCCCTGTTCCCACTTTAGCCGCTATCCATCTCTGCGCCCACAACTAACCCTATCCCTCCCTGCGCCCACTACAGCCCCTAGTCCTCCCTGTGCCCAGTACAATCCCTATGTCCCCCTGTTTTCACTACTGCCCCTATGCACCCTCCTCAGCACCTATCCCTCCCTGTTCCCTCTTCAGCCCCTGTCCATCTCTGCGCCCACAACTAACCGTATCCCTTCCTGCCCCCTCTACAGCCCCGAAACCCTCCCTGCCCCCTCTAAAGCCCCGATTCCCCTCTGCACCTTCTACACCCACTCTGCACCTTCTACACCCACTACAGCACCTGTCCCCCCCAACACACACACTACAGCAACTAGCCTACTTACACACATACTGCAGCCTCTATATCCGCCTCACACAGCAGAGCCTCTATTATCCACACACATACACTACAGCCCTAGTAACCCCGAGATGCCTACTACAGCATCTATACCACACACACACTGCAATACAACCAGCCCTCTCCACTCACATACTGCAGTACAGCCCCAGCCACACATGCAAAATCACCTGCATCCTCGCTACACATAAACATCACAAGCAGCATCCCCTCCATTGCAATACTGTATGCAGCCTCCTTACACACACACGCTTATTACAATCACTTATATAGCACCAACATATTCTGTTCAAATGTTTTTTTATAATTTTTCAATAACAAGAAAAATGTAATATAGTATTTTTATATTATAAAATGAACAATGTTAATAAGACAAAAACAACTTTTTTTTTTTCTGGCACTATAGCTTCCCTTTAACATTACATATAAATAAAGCTAATATAAATAACCATGAATAAATATAACATGAAACAATATATATCATTTTGGTATTTGATGGTGTTTGATTTGTTAAAAAAAACCAAAAAACATTTTCAATAAGTATTCAGTTAAGTGGATAATATGATTATATCCTATATTTAAGTCTGTCTTACTCCCACATAAACTATTTATGTCTTAAATTATTTGTGATATTAGAAAGGGAACAAAGAGCCAATTCGCAATGCTTGCTTCCAAAAATTTATAGAACTTTTATAGAAAATGTGAGAAGACCAGAAAATATGAAAGTGTTCCCACCTGTCCATTCTCTCACCAACATATTCTGCAGCGCTGTACATTAGATAAAACGGGACAAACAATTAATTCTAACACAACACGTTGACATACAGGAACACAGTATCACTAGCAGCATCCCACACGCAACCCCACAAATAGCCTAGAAAACACATGTGTTTGGAGGCTACTTCTATGGTTGCACATGTGGGGGAAACTACTTGTGATGTTATCAGCAAACACAGTGGAAGCATGTCATTTAATGTGCTTTATTTCTCTCTCTCACACAGCCTTTCTGGGTGCTGTATATATGTGTATCTGTAAGTAATGCATAGTGTTCTAAGAGGCATGTTAGGTGGTGGTGATGGTGTTGAGGGGCAAGGTTTGGGGAGAAGCCAAAAGTGGAGCTTTAGGAAGTGCTTACCAAAGTATTTTGGGGCTCAAGCCACGGATATTTTTTTTTATCCTAGCAACGCTCCCGGGTTTCACCCTACCTTACGCTTGTGTTGAAAAATGGATGCTGCTTGTGGATTTACTACTACTAAGTTATTGTGTTTGATTGCACCGCACAAGGCACTGCAGTTCACAGTTCTTTACCACTACTTTGAAAGTCAATTGAAAAAACATAGAGACCTGGATCGGATGCAAAGTGGGACGACTGGCGGGTGGGGGTCCTGGGATTGCATGGCTGACTTGCGCAGTAAACTGCAGCCACACATTGTGTATAGTGAGGGAAGAAGCTTGCAATTTTCAGTTCACAAGCAGTGGCACAGAGCCTTACTGCAAATCAAACAATCCATTTCTTCTCATTCAGTGAATCAAAGTGGATATAAGTGGCACTGGCAGTAGCCGCTATTTAAGAGGAACTTTTATTGATTTATTTTTTCTGCCCTTAATACACCTGATGATGAGTGGTCCAACATCCTCTGTCACCTACTGGCACTATCTTCACCATCTTTCCTGCTCTGTCTAAGAGTGGTGGTAGTAGTAGTGGAGGTAGCATTGGTAGTAGGTGGTGACAAGTGCACAGTATCAAATACAACAGTGCACTGGCTGCCTACCTTAACACTTTCTTGTTTAGCTTCTTCCCTCACTAATGTAGGGGGACTGACTTCACCCGGCCTTGGAAGGGGGCTGTCGCATTAGCCCCTTCTTCCAGTGGCAGGGCTGGTCGCTCTTTCTTCCTGAGCAGGCATCTACCTACAGGCAACGCCCCACTAGACACCATCAATGAAGTTCCCCTTCAGCTCTCCCTGTCAAGGTATGAACAGGGAAGCTAGATAGACCCAAGTGTTTAAAAAATAAAAACACTATTATTTGTTGTAATAAAAAATATAATTACGAGTGTTTATATGAATGTTTATGAGTGTGTGTGTATATGAATGTGTGTTTCTGTTAGTCTGTGTGTGTATTTGTGTATGAGTGTGTATGTATGTCACTCTGTGTTTTTGTCTGTGTATGTATGTCCATGGGTGTATATCAGTGTCTGTATCCATGTGTGAGTCTGTGTATGTTTATTTGCCCGTGTGTGTATATCTATATATGAATATGTGTTTGTGTATATGTGCCCATATCTTTGTTCATTAACGTTAGTACATGTGATTATTGTATATAGCACTGGCGCTATGTAAATACCAATAATAATAATAATTGAGTTGAAACAAAAAGTGTTTTAACTCCTAAACGGCAGAGAATTTAGCAGTGAAACTTCATGGGCATAGTCTTTACCCAAAAACTGCTTCATTAAGCTAAATTTGTTTTGGTGACTAGTGTCCCTTTAAGAAACACTGAACAGCAGGGCAGGACTGGGAAAAAAATTTGTCCTGGGCATTTTTTATCCACAGCGGCCCACTGAAAAGGGGGCTGGGCCAGATAGGGTGTGTTTTGTCATCCCCAATGACAAGCACGCCTCATCTCAAAGTGAGCATCTTGGTTCAATGCTCTTCCAGGGCAGACCATGCGCAGAGCTCTAGCATGAGAAAAGGGCCATGTATTTGTTCTGCACAGCGCAAGCAAATTTAATAACTTGCTTGCGTTGTGTTTGCTTAAAACATGTCTCAGGGGTTTCCATAATTAGGATACTCACTGTATTCCATTTATGGAGACACTATGTGTTTGCTTACAAGGAATCTAGTGTGTGCATAGGGGATCCAGAGTGTGTATGTCAGAAATGTAGTGTGTGTGTGTAGGTGGTGCAGCGCCTGTGTGTAAGGGATCTAATGTGTGTTTGAAGGATCTAAAATGTGTATAGGAGATCTAGTGAGTGCGTGCGTGTGTAGAGGATTCAGAGTGTATATAGAGATCTAGTGTGTGTATATCTGTAGCTGATCCACAGTTGGGTAAGGAATCTAGTGTTTGTCTGGAATATAATGTGTTTAGGGGTACAGTATGTGTGTGAGGGGTTCTGTAGTGTATATATACATATATGTTTGGAAGTATTGTTTGTGTGTGTGTGTGAGTGGTGCAGCAGCGTGTTTGGGGGCTGCTGAGTGTATGTGTGAGGTGTGGTGTATGTGTGAGGGGTGTAGTGTGCATTTGTGAGCATTATAATGTGTGTGTGTGTGTGTGAGGGTGCTGTTTGTGTTTGTGTGAGGGTTATATGTTTGTGTGTGTATGTGTGAGGATGCTGTGTGTGAGTGAGGGTGCTGTGTGTGTTAGGATGCTGTGTGATGTGTGTGTGTTAGGGTGCTGTGTGAGGGTGATGTGTGTGTGTTTGGAAGGACTGTGTGTTGAGGAGTCAGTATTTATATATATATTTTTTTAAATAAAATTTTTAAAAAACGGGTATTATTCTCCCCCCTCCCTTCTTACCTGTAGCCTGCAAGGGGGGACCTGCTGCCATCCATCCCTGGTGGTCCTAGTGGTGAGTGAACTCTAGCCTGTGGGGCTAGAGTTCACTCTTGCAAGACTTGGAGCATTGCCATGGCAACGCTCCGGATCTTGCGAGAGAAACCTCTGTGTTCCTCTCCTGGCTGTCTCCCTCCCGAGCTGTCGGCCACGTTTCACTGCATATGGGCCAGTGAGGGAGATCTTTGATCTCCCCACCGGCATGTCATGGAACACAGCGGGGCCGGTGCTCGGATAGTGCCAGCCCTGCATAGACCAGCAGGGGAGATCCTGCGATCTCCCCTGCCAGCCTCGGCCCATGGCCACCGCGGCCCACCGGCATTTGCCCGGAACAAATAAACATAAAAATATGCCTAGGTCATTGTTTCTAGTTTAGTTTGCTGTATCTAGGTATTAGCTACTGCCAGAGCCAGGGGCACTTAAAAGAACTTTGAGTGGGAGATAGTTGATTGACATTTTATCATTGTTTTTAGTGTGAGACTAGGTTACCAATATGTAGTTATTTTTATTTTAAAATTTTTATTAACTGTTTGAGGAAAGAAAATTCAATTTTTATCAAAAAAAATAATTTTAACCGAAATGTAAATTAATTTTAATCTAAATGTAAAAATTATTTATTTTTATCAATTCATAAATAAACCGTATACCATATATAAAAACGTTTGTATTATGCTTGTGTTATGTTCTATTTTTTTGCCACCTCTGTTCTTATTTTCTTCTTTTATTTGAAAATATGGGACTATTTTTACTCAAATATGACATTTTAAATTATTTGCAGAGGCGTACAAAAGTAAGTATAAAGTTTAAATAGTTAAATATAATAAAATGTATACAGTTTAAATAATATTTTATTGAATAACAGAACAATTAAGTACAATCTCTTATATGCTCAAATTGGCAGCCCTCACTATTTACACTTTGCTGTAATCTAGTTTTTACACTCAAGCACACTGGTTATTTTTCTAATCATGCCATCTCCTTATGTTTCGTCATTCAAAATTGCATCATAGAATTGTAAATGCAGATCATCCTCTAATAATCCATGGATTAATCTTGACCTATACATTTTCAGCCCTAAGCATTGCATTAGACGACCTAAAGATCTACGGGAAATGTCCAGCTGTTTAGAAGCCCTCTTTTTTTTAAATATATTTTTAGGCTTTGGGTAATGCCAGTGCTGCTAACATTTCATAAGAAATAAACAATATGCGATAATAGAATAGAAACTGTATACCTACTTATGTTTGTTATTTGTAAGTCCAGAAAAATTTAATTCAAAAGTCAGTTCAACCAAATGTACATTTGGTGATGGAACTCATACTTAAATGAGCAACAAAAAGAAGGTGCAAGAGAGTTCTGAGAACGGACAACAGTTCAATTAGCCTGCCCTTCGGTGGGTCCCAGCTCAGATCTCAAGATGGTTTTAGCTCATCTTGTGCAATTACACACCACCACTCTAATTTAATACACTGCCCCCCTCCTTCCCCAATCTAATACACTGCCTCCCCTCCCTTCCCCAAATCTAATACACTGCCTCCCTTCCTCCCCCAATCTAATACACTGCCTCCCCTCCTTCCCCAATCCAATACACTGCCCCCCCTCCCCCAATCTAATACACTGCCCCTCACTAATCCTATTTTACACTGCCTCCCCTCCCCCAAAATCCCACAATACACTGCCTCCCCTCCCCTTCCCCAATCCCAGCTTGCGCCTCCTCACTTTTACAATCCTATTACTGCCCCCCCCCTCCCCAATCTAATACGCCTCCCCTCCCAAAGTCTAATACTGCTGCCTCCCCTCCTTCCCCAAGTCTAATGCACACTGCCTCCCCTCCCTTCCCCAATCTAATACCTGCCTCCCTCCCTTCCCCAATCTAATACCACTGCCCCCCTCCTTCCCCAATCTAATACACTGCCCCTCCTTCCCCAATCTAATACACTGCCCCTTCCTCCCCCAAATTGTGCCTGCCTCCTTCACTCCCCAATCCCCAATGCACTGCCCCCCTCCTTCCCCAATCCCAATACCTGCCTCCCCTCCCTTCCCCAATCTAAGCCTGCCCCCCTCCTTCCCCAATCAATACACTGCCTCCCCTCCCTTCCCCAATCCCAGCCACTGCCCCCTTCCTGCTCCCCCCAATCCCGTATGCCCCCCCTTCCTCCCCCAATCTAAAATGCACTGCCCCCCCTCCTTCCCAATCTAATACACGCCTCCCCCTCATTTTAATCTAATGCACTGCCCCCCTTCCCCCAATCTAATGCACTGCCCCCGCCCCTACACTCCCCAATCTAATGCACTGCCCCCCCTTCACTCCCCAATCTAATACCTGCCTCCCCTCCTTCCCCCAATCTAATGCACTGCCCCCTTCCTCCCCAATCTAATACACTGCCCCCTCCTTCCCACCACTCTTATACACTGCTCCCTTCCCCAGTTTAATACACTGCCGTCACTCTCACTTTCCCCAGTTTAACACACTGCCTCCTCCAACCACTCTGATAATCTTCCCCCTCCCACCACTCTAATACACTAACCCTCCCTCCCAACTCTCTAATACACTGCCCCTCCTTCTTCTCCCAATTAAATGCATAGCCCCACCTCCCTCCAATTTAATACACTGACCACCCCAAATTTAGTACACTGCCCCCCTTCTTCACCTCAATTTGATACACAGCCCCCCTCACTCTAATACACTGCCCTCCCCCCCAAATTAATACATTGCCCACTCCTCCCAACACTCTAATACACTGCCCCTCCTCCTTCCCCCAATTTAATACACTACACCACTTGAAGGCTCCCCTAAGCCCCTCTTCCTCTACCTTAAGCCGTTTCCAGTTCAACACTGCAAGATCAGGCCACACGCACCTCTGGCACTGCAAACTGCTGGGAAGGGGGTGTGGCTGGCCTGCTCTGTGCGCAGCCACCAGATATGACTCCATATGCTGTATATGGAACAATATTCTGTGCTCTTACAGTTGCAGGTGCATGCAATCAGCCACGGTCCGCGGCAGAGTCACAGCACGAAGCGGCCCAAGGGCAGATGACCTAGCAGGAAATTTCCTGGTAGGCCAGTCTGGCCCTGGGTTGAAGTTATTTACATAAGTACAATATTAACAACTATCACACCTATTTGTATTCTTTTCAAATGAGAAGTAATAGGGGCAAACAAAGAAGGAGCAGAAATAAATATATTTCTATATCAAATTTTTTATAAATATATAATTTACAGATATATAAGAATAGATTGCTCTTCCTCTTTTTCCCAATATTTGTTACTTTTTATTCATTTGATCTGTGAACAAAATAGCGGGAGCATGTTCCTATCAGTGTACTGCAAAATATATATATATAATATTATATTGCTTTTGCACCCTTTTGGTTTGGTACCGAAATGCTTCTGACCCAAACGAACTTTTTAGCCAAAATTCGAGCATCCTGAAAAACTTACTGTTTTCGGGAAAAAAAAATTAAAGGACAGGCACGTGAAAGACAGATACAGGGAGTGCAGAATTATTAGGCAAATTAGTATTTTGACCACATCATCCTCTTTATGCATGTTGTCTTACTCCAAGCTGTATAGGCTCGAAAGCCTACTACCAATTAAGCATATTAGGTGATGTGCATCTCTGTAATGAGAAGGGGTGTGGTCTAATGACATCAACACCCTATATCAGGTGTGCATAATTATTAGGCAACTTCCTTTCCTTTGGCAAAATGGGTCAAAAGAAGGACTTGACAGGCTCAGAAAAGTCAAAAATAGTGAGATATCTTGCAGAGGGATGCAGCACTCTTAAAATTGCAAAGCTTCTGAAGCGTGATCATCGAACAATCAAGCGTTTCATTCAAAATAGTCAACAGGGTCGCAAGAAGCGTGTGGAAAAACCAAGGCGCAAAATAACTGCCCATGAACTGAGAAAAGTCAAGCGTGCAGCTGCCACGATGCCACTTGCCACCAGTTTGGCCATATTTCAGAGCTGCAACATCACTGGAGTGCCCAAAAGCACAAGGTGTGCAATACTCAGAGACATGGCCAAGGTAAGAAAGGCTGAAAGACGACCACCACTGAACAAGACACACAAGCTGAAACGTCAAGACTGGGCCAAGAAATATCTCAAGACTGATTTTTCTAAGGTTTTATGGACTGATGAAATGAGAGTGAGTCTTGATGGGCCAGATGGATGGGCCCGTGGCTGGATTGGTAAAGGGCAGAGAGCTCCAGTCCGACTCAGACGCCAGCAAGGTGGAGGTGGAGTACTGGTTTGGGCTGGTATCATCAAAGATGAGCTTGTGGGGCCTTTTCGGGTTGAGGATGGAGTCAAGCTCAACTCCCAGTCCTACTGCCAGTTCCTGGAAGACACCTTCTTCAAGCAGTGGTACAGGAAGAAGTCTGCATCCTTCAAGAAAAACATGATTTTCATGCAGGACAATGCTCCATCACACGCGTCCAAGTACTCCACAGCGTGGCTGGCAAGAAAGGGTATAAAAGAAGAAAATCTAATGACATGGCCTCCTTGTTCACCTGATCTGAACCCCATTGAGAACCTGTGGTCCATCATCAAATGTGAGATTTACAAGGAGGGAAAACAGTACACCTCTCTGAACAGTGTCTGGGAGGCTGTGGTTGCTGCTGCACGCAATGTTGATGGTGAACAGATCAAAACACTGACAGAATCCATGGATGGCAGGCTTTTGAGTGTCCTTGCAAAGAAAGGTGGCTATATTGGTCACTGATTTGTTTTTGTTTTGTTTTTGAATGTCAGAAATGTATATTTGTGAATGTTGAGATGTTATATTGGTTTCACTGGTAATAATAAATAATTGAAATGGGTATATATTTGTTTTTTGTTAAGTTGCCTAATAATTATGCACAGTAATAGTCACCTGCACACACAGATATCCCCCTAACATAGCTAAAACTAAAAACAAACTAAAAACTACTTCCAAAAATATTCAGCTTTGATATTAATGAGTTTTTTGGGTTCATTGAGAACATGGTTGTTGTTCAATAATAAAATTAATCCTCAAAAATACAACTTGCCTAATAATTCTGCACTCCCTGTATAGTGCCATTTTGTATGTCAGTTACCTGTAGTTAATGTCAATTACCCCCATTCTATAATTGTAAAGCACTGCGGAATATTGTGGCACTTTATAGAAATAATAATTATTGCTGTTACATAGGCTGACTTGCTATAAAAGTAACACTTTAACATTAAAAGTAAATGTATTTATTTAAAAATGTTTATATTGGAGTTCCTTTTTTTAGTATAGATCACCGGTGGATTAAAAATACTTTTAAAAAAGATATAAATGTACCTGTAATCCAGAGAGTTAACTGTGTTTGGCGTCATCATGCTCTGTGTGATGACACTGAATGCAAAGATCTTCGAAAATCAAAGCTTTCTTAAAGTGTCTCACCTCAAACTTACCTTGCTCCTATTGTCTCCTCTTCTCTTCCTCTTTCAGAATTTGTTCTTCATTTTTGATCTATTTCTCTTTAAAACACAAGACAAACTAGGGACTATTTTGTCTTATATATTTATTATACCTATGCTTGACAATCTGGACAAAGGTTGAAGTTTAAGGCAAGCTTTGCCCTTTGTTAGCTTAAACTTAACAAAAGAAAATGGAAAGGTAAGTTTGAGGTGACAGGGCCATCTTAAGAACTAAGTCCCTCTTGTCTCTGTCAGTTAGACAGCCGCACAAAGTGTGTTTTTGCCTAAAAATATACATTGTCATTTCTCCCAAATGGCAGTGTTTTACATTATATGAGAAAAGGCACCACATGGGTGGCCATTCCTCACCTGGTGTTTAGCTTTGGAGCAGTCCTTTAATTTAAACAACTGTCATACTACGGTAAAGCAGTCGCTTATTACATGAGGTCATTTATTTAACAATTATGATGGGAAGAAAGGAAATGGAATATTTCCGATAACGCAGCTTTGTAATAGTTAGTGTTACAAATTCTGACTACCAGCTGTTCCCACAGCTCTGTGCCAAACGTCAGAGTACAGACAAGGAGAGTGTTGTGCGCAACAGCATCTGTTTGTTTAATTGCAATGATCAGCATAATAAGAGAGTATTTAAATACTCCCTTAATCCAATGATTTATGTAGACACATTACACATTTTTATTATCCACTTTGAACTGGCAGTAGTTTCAGGAGCTTTGGAAGATTTTACATTACATAAATAGGATTTGCGTGGATGTCACAAGGATTTCTGAAATGCATTTTAAATGACTCACATAGTAATCCAGGCCTGCAGGAAACTGTGCCTTTTAAAATATGGGAGCTTTTATTGTAATCTGAAGCACTCATTCCTTTCAGCCTAATTATATATCAATATATCACAATGTGGTGTAACAGCACGATTGTACACAATGACACCCAGAAAAAAAAAGAAAATTGGATAAAGAGGATAATTTGACCAACACTTATTCTTGAATACCATTACTGGAGGTCTATTGAACTAACAATATCTGGAATACAGCTGTTCAAACCTAACTTAGTTGCCATAAAAGCATAGATTAATAAAGAAAGGGAGCATTAGATATTCATGTGAAACCCCAATACCACACATTTTTTTCATTCTCCAAAAATCAGCCCACCTCTGCTCTTCATCGATGAGTCCTACCTATGTCAGACAATGACCACACCTATGCTTTTCACTCTGTATCCAGTTGCATTCTCTCCAAGAATAAAACAAGTTGTTAAAGTAAGTTTGTGATCAATAGCTGTTTAACCCCTTAAGGACACATGCCATGTGTGACATGTCATGATTCCCTTTTATTCCAGAAGTTTGGTCCATAAGGGATTAAACTGCTGGGGTGACACAGAGGGGCCAGTATTCGGGGTACGAAACAACATCTTGCATTGACAAGCATTTGTTTGATGTTCAAAATTTAAAAAGATCAACAGTTATTATGATGTACATTTACAATTACATTTACTCAGTGGCTCCATCCTGGGTTTCTTGCAGTTCAGTGCCTGGAGCTTATTTATGTGTTCATGGGAAAATACCTTCAGGATTAAATTTTTTTATAACGATAAAATCTCTTGCTGAACGTAACTAATGATTTTTTCCCCCAAGAAAGTGTCTGACCCTGGATTGCTATTAACCTTCAAACCTGCTGTTTAACAGGCCTATCTCACATCTAACGGGCTGTAAAGGCTATTTTAAGAGTGCTTAGGGGCTAGGATTTGTGCTTTTGTTAGTTGTCACCACTGGCGGATCCAGGGGGGGGGCAACGGGGCAATTGCCCCCCCCGAGAAATCCGCCGGTCTCCCTCCCCTACCAGCAGCACATGCAGGTGCTAGCCCTGCAATGTGCCTGCGGACCGGAGGGGAGATCAGAGCTCTC
>OW240922.1:77997928-78165959 GCA_933207985.1 Pelobates cultripes
CCCGACCGGCCGCCCGGGGTCAGCAGGGCCAGCCTCAGGGGGGCCCTGGGGTGGTCGGCTCCTGGGCCCCCCAGGGGAAGAGGCTGGCCCTGTGGCTACATACCGGGTCGCAGTCGCGACCCCTGCGACCCTGGTATGTACGCCAGTGCCTCGATACCAGCACCCACTAGACGGGCAAAGGCCAACACGTTAATACATTTTTTGAAGATCTACCATTTGCCCATCGTTGCAGGGTTTCATTGCGTTTGAATGTAAGCATGTTTTGTATAGAATATATGTGTGCATGTATGTATGTACTGCTGCCATTGGAATTCGCTGGTGTGCCTGTGTGTAGTGCTTGCGTTTGAATGCAGGGGAATGTTTGTATGTAGTGTTGGCTTTTAAATACAGGTGTACACTTGTGTGTAGTATTGGTATGTGAATGAAGGGGTGTTTGTATATAATTTGGGTGGTATTAATACATGGGTGTGTTTGGATGTAATTTTTGCATTTGCGAGGGTGTGTTTGCATGTTGTGTTTGTTGGGATGTATGCATATACACACATACACTGCCACATAATACATATGTACACAGATAAACATACACATTTTCACACACAGATACACCCATTTAAACACACAGACACATACACACAGTCCAATACACATGGACACACACATAGATACACACACACTGACAAATTAAAACCCACTGACACATACAAACACCCTGACAGACTAATACACACTAACGCATACAAACACCCTGTCACATCACTGACGTACTCACTGGCCCATAGATACACATATATAGCAGAATTTTTAGCCACTCTTTTGTTAACATACCTTTTATGTGCAGGAGGGTGGCTTGCCAGGGGGCCCTGCTGCTGGCTTAGTCTGATAGGACTTTGGATCTGACGTTGGCTCTCTCCCCCTCATTTTGAGCAGCCTCCTCCTGAGCATCCTCTCCCTACCGCACAGCTGTTCCTGCAGCTAGAAGGAAGTGACCTTAACTCACTTTACTTTCTCCCAGCCAATCGGACCCCTTTTCAGCAACACCCATTGGGGAGCTCTGAATGCATGGTCCACCCGGTGGGTTCCCTCGGTGTGTGGGCCCCAATGCAGCCTCACCGGCGGTAATTCCGCCTCTGATACAGCTGTTCTGATTAGGGAGTAAATGTGGAACTGGAGCAATATGTTTCATGTATAAGCCCACCTTTTCTGATTGCAGCATTTTCCTTTTTTGCTCCTAGAATGCATATGTAAGTCATGGTATATATTGCTGGGTTGTTTTGGGCTCCAGAGTATGTATTTATGGTTGTAGATCAGCATAAAGCATTCTACTGAAAGTTTTACAGGCCAAACTGGCTTCATTCAGGGAGAGAAAACATGGATTATGCTATCTGTGCACTGCTTCTACTACCCTCAATACATTGCTTTCTTGTATTAAAGGGACATTCCATTGCCCAAATAAAATCACTATTTAGTAAATATACCCCCAATGTGAAATCATGCATTGCATCTGTTTATGCTTTTTTGTTTTTTGTTGTCTCTCCATATACAACCAAATATTCTGCTAGCATTTCCTGCTGCTCTATTACATTGTCTGCCTACCTTTAAATCCTCAGAAATAATCAGCCACAAATCCTTTTTCTCAGATGTTGAGGTTAGGACTCTATCAACTATTCTGTACTCTGCCCTTGGGTTTTTACGTCCAAGATGCATTATCTTGCACTTATCCACATTAAATGTCAGTTGCCACAATTATGACCATTTTTCTAGTTTACCTAAATCATTTGTCATTTGGCTTATCCCTCCTGGAACATCAACCCTGTTACATATCTTCGTATCATCAGCAAAAAGACATACCTTACCATCAACACCTTCTGCAATATCACTAATAAAAATATTAAAGAGAATGGGTCCAAGTACAGATCCCTGAGGTACCCCACTGGTGACAAGCCCAAGCTTTGAATATACTCCATTGACTACAACCCTCTGTTGCCTGTCACTCAGCCACTGCCTTACCCATTCAACAATATTGGAATCCAAACTTAAAGATTGCAGTTTATTGATAAGCCTTCTATGTGCAACAGTGTCAAAAGCCTTACTGAAATCTAGGTAAGCAAGGTCTACTGCACCACCCTGATCTATAATTTTAGTTACCCAATCAAAAAAAAAAACACCCAATCAAGTGTATATATATTTTTATGTATATCCCCAGCCACAAAGCCTATCCTTACTCCAAGGGCATATTGAGTCTGCCCACCTGATCATCATCCTTGTTAAATAAATTGTATTGCTTTTGTTTGCCTTGGAGGGATGGGGGGATTTGAACTTATGGCCCTCAGGGCTTGGGCATATTCTGCTGGTGGTACATAAACCCACTGAGATGTTTTTCCATCTATTGATCACATGATGTAAATCTTTATTTAAAAAGCTGAAAACTAAATAATAACGAGTAAATTCTGATAAACCTCCGACTGGGTACATTTCACGTGGACTAACCTGGGACATTAGGATAACATCCTGAATAAGGCACAGTTGGGATGCATGTTTTTATGAACTATGCTTGGCTCTCCTGTAGCAAACTATGGGATTAGAAGGATTGGCTGAGCCAATACCTGGTTATCTATGAAGTTTATTTTTTTGTTATTAAAACAGTTACTATTGTTTCTATAAAATTCATTATCATTAATTCAAGGCCCCTTGAACTTCCTAAAGGCCATTCCATTTTACCTCAAAATCCAGGCATTTAAATAACACCTTGTTTATTTAGTATTCACACTATAGTGACTGCATTGGTTGGTCATTGTAAGGTTTAATATGAGATTAGCTAACATTCTATCACTGAAAGAGTTAATGTGAGACTAACATTCCATCACTGATGGGTTCATTTCTGCTCGTCTGAATCTTAAGACTACCAGCCGTGTACATTGCAAGGACGTCCCATACTTTTTCAGCTGACCATGACAGAGCGTCACATATATAGTCTTGGAAAATAACCATCTTTGTTCTCTTCTATTCTAAGACGACACTACCTATTCTAAGGGTCAAAGTTTACTCAATGATGAGTCCTCGGCAAACCGTTTGCGAACTGTTCGGGACATCACTAGTTATATACTTTCACCAATGTTGTGAGCACAAGACTGACATGCACTTGCTATTGGTTCACCCACCAAGACAGCTCTCTTTCACGAGGCATAATTAATGTATTTATTGCTAAGTACTATTGTTTTATTAGTGTGTCGGGGACCGTCTTACGCACACCCTCTCTGTCTAAAACTTTGTTCCACCATTAAACGGGCCGAGTAAGCTTAGAACTACATTTTGTCTCAGTTATTCTGTTCCCTAAGCATGCTTGAAATGGTGGTGTTCCTGTCCGGGGAGAAAAATAAGTCCTTGGCAAGGCTGAGGGTTTTAGAATGATTGATCACTACTTTCTATGAAGGTTCCCAACTTTTCTAACAGTCGTTCAGAATAATAATAAAATTGGTATTTCTAGCCAGATAACTGAGGCATGTACAGGCTGGGCAAATACAGTTTAGGAAAAAAAAATTGATCTACACGTTGTTACTCTAGCAAATCTTTTCCATTTTCCAATTCTGAGATAAAATGCATGTACTGTAACAAATCCCTAGCACTAGGAGAAAATGATACCATATTTAAAGAAAGTAAGGTGTTCAGGATTTTTTTTATTTATGGATGTCAAATGTCAGGGTCCACTTCTAGGAGTCTGCTTTCCTCTCAGAAGAGAGATTGAAATCCTGGAAAGTGACAGTTCCCCATTAATTGAGTCTTTTAGATTGTAAGCTTATTTGGACAGGTCCCTTCTCACTTACTGTTGTTGTATGTCAACCATGTTTGAGTGTTTACCTATTAAACAGCGCTGCAATATTTGGCGCTATATAAATACCTTTAATTGAGTTATGACCCCCCCTAGAGCAGAGCGCCCTCTAGATAGATTTCAATGTCACAATTTTTATTTTTCTAAAGACAACACACAACATAGTTTTAAACACAATTTATTTTTTGTTTAAATAATCAACTAGATCATCCAGTGTTTGTTGATTTCATACATTATTAGAGCTATTATCAATCAATGCTGTTTTTTTTTTTTTTCGTCATATGAATATAATCAACAAATGAAAAGATTTCACCAAAACCCAAATAAAAATGCCCTTTTAAAACACAGCAGCTTTAACAACCTAATATTACACTGCTAGAATGATTACAGATGATTGGCTTACTGAAAAGATACTACATCTTAGAGCCAGTACACAATACAGTAAACTCACAGCGTGCTCTCTGTCTAATACCTAAGTTCTGTTCATTGCGCTTCCAAAGAGCAACAAACTATTTCCTGAAGCAACAAGCTTTTATTATCCAACCGTTCATCAAAGCAGGTGAGTGCTTGTAAATCTATGTACTATTGTAGAATATATTCTTTTTCAAAGTTGTTTCAATGAAAAGTTGGCAATTACAACAATATTTCTTAAAGGGCTCAGTGTACATAGCTAAAATATTTGCAATTTTTTTTTTTGTGGTTTTAGTGTAGCTTTTGCAAAGTTGAATTTTTTTTTTTAATTAAAATAAGGTGAGACACATGCACCAAAATATTACTTATTTGAAGAAAATGGTTTGTTTTGTTTTTAAACTGATGCTACAGATCCTCTCCCGTATTGTGTTTTTTGTTTGTCTGTAGCAGAGTTAAAGAAATTTGTGGAAAAGCTGCTTGGCCTTTTTTATTTATTTATTTTTTCATTATTTTTTTTTTTTGTCTTTTTTTTATTTATTTATTTCCGTATACAAACAGTTTAATTGATAATATACAAGAATTTGTGATGCCAACCCCTTCCCCCTCCCCCTGCCCCGAATATCTGATAAGTGAAGACACCTATCTGATTATATGAATGAGTGTTTATAGTCAGTTTGTAAATATTTACCAGGTGGTGCGTTATTAACATGAAAACTAGTTTTGTTAGAATTTTATACAAGTTTCACTTATTTACAGCAAATCTGTTGATGATTTAAAAAAAGAAATTGAGTGTTTTTTTTTTTTTGTTTAACCCTAAAACCTAGGGTTAAAGAAAAATAAGGCGAAATGTTGCTTATTTAGTGATTACTGTGTCTTTCAATAGTCCAACCAATCTTGTGATCTTCTACGTTTTTTCGTTCAAAGAATGTTTCACTTTGTTGAAGAGATGCCATCAATAGCATGTTGTTTTGTATATACACTGCATTGTAAACTGTGCACTCTTCAGTCCCATTCGAATGTAGCGGATCTCCCATGCCCTGTATAATTGGCTCATGCTAAATTAAAAGGATTCTTGCATTAAAAAAACCCATGCGATTAATGTGTGGAAGCGGCAAACACACTTTAATTTATTTAATGTGACTTTTCTGAATTGTGTTCTTCTGGTAACATCTCGTTTGGCAGTAACTTTTTTTTTTCATCCTAGAAGAGAAATAAGAAAATACATTTTAGAATCAAAACTGTTTTAAAACTTGAGTTTATTGGTAAATCATATTTCTGATATTTTATTAACCACGTAGAGAGAGTGTTTATGTCTGGCACATCTCACAAGTTTCCTGGCTACAGTAGGAGTACCATGATTTGGGACAAGGGTCCTGCTGAAGTGTTCCATTATTCTGTTAAAGGTAGCGCTGTGCATTTACGGCTTGTATGTGTGTAAATAAGCAATTTGTTTTGGCATTTTGCTTAGAAGCTTTAATTTGGCTTGATATGCCGAGAGTCGTGTCCCAAGAAAAGACAGGCTTTTTAAAATATACATATATATATATATATATATATATGGTAGCCAACAATCAAAAGATAAACTAGCATATTAAAGGGTTACTCCAACCATTTCAATGATTTGAAGTAGTCATGGTGGTAGGAGTCAGTGTGTGCAGAGGTATTAATAATTGTGTGATGGGGCTACTTGCACCCCCTGCACAAGCAACAATGGCAGCCTAATGTCAATTCTGTGCGTGGATTACGTCTGTCAGCATGCAATGCACATTGACAACAGAAGTGAAAAGCTAGCTCTTCCCTCTCACCCACATTGCACTCCCTCCTGCAGCATTGCTCTTTTTTTCCTTAAAAAAATCCTACCACACCCTCCCCACGCAGAGAGAGCACACATGTGCTTCAAGCCAGCATTTGGTCCAATCACAAATTTTTAAATGAAAAGTCTGTGATTGGACCGTGCACGGCACCAGTCACACCAAGAGGGGGTGCTGGATTCCAGTTAAGTAAAATCTTTTTATTTCAGGATTCACTACATATTGAGAGGGGACACAGTGCCCAGTAGGGCATATTACACAGGAAAGGTTCCCACTCTCAATAAGGTTAGCTACACATATTGCTTGTTTATCATAAGAACAAATATTTGCTTCTCTTCTATTTTAAATTTAAACTTCCTTGATTGTGCAAGGTTTTCGAAAAAAATTTAACATTTGCAGATATAACGCCTTCTATTTGAATTTAAAATAATTTTGTAATTTAAAAGGTTATGCCAAGCATCATGATCAGTGTCCTAGCGCTATTCGGTATCCGGTAATGGGGCAAATCATTTTGCAACACTCCTATCTTGGTCTTGCAATGCACCAGGCTCAGGTCCTGCCAGGTGACAGGCATATGGTTTTTGCAGTGCTACAGAAGCCGAATGCCAATTCCGTCAGCTATTCGTTGGCTGAGAGCATCAGCTGATTGCTTTCAGCCAACAAATGACCCTTTGTGCGTAGATAATTTGCACATCATTGACATTAGCCAGTGCAGAATGCTAATGACCACCCAATGACGCTGTTAGAGGTGGAGTTACACCTCCGACAACAAAGGGGTTTATCTCTGTATGTACAGCATTTCAAACTAAAATGTTGCACATAAAGTTTTCAAGCACCATGATCTCTTCAAAGCACTGATGAGGTGTTTGGAGTAGCCCTTTAAGTGATTCTGAGAAAATTAAGTATTTAGTAGTGTGGCAATTTACACTGAAAAAAAAACTTGAGACTATCAAGTAATTTCTCATGTGGTCTATTGTTTACAACATTAGATGACCTTTTGTCCATATTCTATTCCCGGTTTATTTCTCAATGTATTTCTGTAATGAGTCCAGGTAGGTAAATGGTTATAGCTGATGTTTCCTAATTAGGAAATGTCCTGAGGTTTGAACATATAATTAATATCTCCTCATTGTAGTCTAACTCTTGAAAACATGGTATAGCGTAAAGCCATCCAGAATGACTCTGTTGTTGGAAAGCTACCAGACCACTACTAATATCTTCCATCTGTTAGGGTTGCTTTCTTTTCGTTACTCTTACTCGTTGTAATGAATGACTAGGGGAATTTGGTCTATGTCTTGCCCCATATTTATACTCATGTGAAACAGGAAGTCATGGCTGAACTAATCCTTGACACCCAGGTGTATTAAAAACTTTAAAATATCAATGGGAATATACGTCAAATATATTCTTCTCATATGAGTTCATAGGGGTGCCAATAATATTTTTTCTTAACAAAAGATTAAAAGGTTAAACAATAAAGACAATCTTTCACACCCTTCTTTGCTCACATTTACTAAGGGTGCCAATATTGGTGGAGGGCACTGTATATGGCCAGCTTCCACAATACAGGACCATGCAGGCAGCAATGCTAAAGCGCTCTATGCATGATCTTAGTGCCTACTGCACAGTCAAAGTGCATTTAATGAGGCTTATCAATAAACTGCAATCTTTAAGTTTGGATTCCAATATTGTTGAATGGGTAAGCCAGTGGCTGAGTAACAGGCAACAGAGGGTTGTAGTTAATGGAATATATTCGAAGCTTGGACTTGTCACCAGTGGGGTACCTCAGGGATCTGTACTTGGACCCATTCTCTTTAATATTTTTATTAGTGATATTGCAGAAGGTCTTGATGGTAAGGTATGTCTTTTTGCTGATGATACTAAGATATGTAACAGGGTTGATGTTCCAGGAGGGATAAGCCAAATGACAAATGATTTAGGTAAACTAGAAAAATGGTCAGAATTGTGGCAACTGACATTTAATGTGGATAAGTGCAAGATAATGCATCTTGGACGTAAAAACCCAAGGGCAGAGTACAGAATATTTGATAGAGTTCTAACCTCAACATATGAGGAAAGGGATTTAGGGGTGATTATTTCTGATGACTTAAAGGTAGGCAGACAATGTAATAGAGCAGCAGGAAATGCTAGCAGAATGCTTGGTTGTATAGGGAGAGGTATTAGCAGTAGAAAGAGGGAAGTGCTCATGCCATTATACAGAACACTGGTGAGACCTCACTTGGAGTATTGTACACAGTACTGGAGACCGTATCTTCAGAAGGATATTGATACCTTAGAGAGGGTTCAGAGAAGGGCTACTAAACTGGTTCATGGATTGCGGGATAAAACTTACCAGGAAAGGTTAAAGGATCTTAACATGTATAGCTTGGAGGAAAGACGAGACAGGGGGGATATGATAGAAACATTTAAATATATAAAGGGAATCAACACAGTAAAGGAGGAGACTATATTTAAAAGAAGAAAAACTACCACAACAAGAGGACATAGTCTTAAATTAGAGGGACAAAGGTTTAAAAATAATATCAGGAAGTATTACTTTACTGAGAGGGTAGTGGATGCATGGAATAGCCTTCCAGCTGAAGTGGTAGAGGTTAACACAGTAAAGGAGTTTAAGCATGCGTGGGATAGGCATAAGGCTATCCTAACTATAAGATAAGGCTAGGGACTAATGAAAGTATTTAGAAAATTGGGCAGACTAGATGGGCCGAATGGTTCTTATCTGCCGTCACATTCTATGTTTCTATGTTTACTGGGACACTTGGGAGGCCCTTATCTGTTGTATCTAGACTTCACTTCTGCAAAAATAAAAAAAACACATTGCGTGCAGATAAGTACAAGGCAGGGCTCTTGTATATATCTCTGTAAAGCAAAAATGTGTGATTTTTTTGTTATTTTTTGTATGTAGTGCTACTACATGTATCAGTGATAAGTAAGGGATAATAAAAGCAGAGAATATTATAGAAACACACCTTTTTCACAACACTAAACTATCCTATGCTCTGTCATGGGCGCTTAATCAGATTGTCAATATTCCCCCCATCCCAACTCCCCTACATGTGATGCCCCCCTAAGTTATCACATATAAGCTCACCTTAAACATCAAACCATTACGAGTAGCTTTTCTTCTCAATATGTCTGACTTCTTTCTTTGTTTTTACTTTGTACCCTTCAGTCTGAAATAAAAATGGTTACGTATAAGTACAGAGGTAACATGTTTAATTGATTATGTCTGACAGCAATATACACTCAGACAAGCTTTACACTTGATCGTATAGTAAAAAAAGAAACACTTATCAGAGCTCTGAATTATGAGACATCCTAAAATCTATAAAATAAGTTACACAGAACACAATGCCATTGGTTATTAGTAGGACTAGAGCTGCTGGCACAGATGTAATGGAATGTCTACACTGGAAAGAAAAATCACGTAACAGTAAAGCATTTCAGTAATTTATAGATAGTGTCCTATCTTTCGGTCATAGTGCTTCACAATGTGGGGTTGTTTGGTCACTTTAAAAGCAAAACATTAAAACAAAAAGTTCTACTTCATGCACAAGCAGCAGAACATTGGAATGTAATTTATATCACCATGTCAGACCGGCGTATACATAAGGCTCTATTTGGACCATTCTTTACAACACTTGGTTTCTAACTGTACATGGAAGGCTTCACATGAGAAACTTCTTTTCAACCACTTTTTGTTTCAGACAGTACTTCTATTTCTTACTTTGGGGAATAACGGGAGACATTTTCCTTTTCGAATCTCTTTATAGATTACTTACCCAGGATGTCGAGGCCCATTTTGTTGATCTTTTGCTAGCCCAACTGAATACGTGTTAGTAAATCTAACACGTTTGGGCCATGGTTGAGTACAGCCTCTTTTGTCAAGCCAGTGGTTCTATCAAATTGTTCAGTGCACACAGACTGAACTAGCCCTGTTACACACTGTGTGTCTGTTGATTAGGGATCGACCGATTATTGGTCTGGCCGACATATGAATTTTCAGTAATATCGGTATATAAAGCCTATAAAGGTACCGATATTGCTGTTAATGCAGACCAGGGCTGCCATCAGGGCATGACAACCAAGACGGTTGTCATGGGCCCGCAGCACACTCTTACTTCCCTTCCCTTCAGCTCCCCTGTCTAAATCTTGCAAGTCCCACGGCCATCAGAGTGTTGCCATGGGTTACCATGGCAATGCTCCGCACGGCCCACAGGTCGCGAGAGTTAGACAGGGGAGCTGCTGGGAAGGGAAATAAGAGTGTTGCTGGGCCCCCTCGGCAGAATCCATGCCACCGGACCATCAGGGAATTCCATATCCCCCCCCCCCCGGCCTGGTAAGAAGCAGGGAGGAGGGAATAAAACAAAATGTTAAAATAAAAATGCACCCCCTCCAGCCCCCCATTTTACACACATTACATACCTACACAAACACTCTCTGCATTTACTATACACACACTACACAAACACACACACACTCTGCCTTCATTATATACACACACACTACATTCAATATGCACACACTACACACACACTTATTCATTATATACACACTAAACACACACTCTGCATTCACTATACACACACTACACACACTGTATTCATTATATACACACACACTGCATTCATTATATACACACACTCTGCATTCATTATATACACACTGCATTCACTACACACACATATATTCTTGAAAACATAAAACACTGTGACTGGCATGTATATTTTGTGCATTTACCTTAATAAAAAAAAGATCTGCAAATAAATAAATAATAAACATGTTCAGTTAACAGTAGATTTGTGTAGAAATATTTTATTTTTTCAAAACGGTAAATGTACAGAATATCGGTAAATTATAGTCCTGAAAGTTCACAGATTATTGGTATCGGCTCTAAAAAAATCAATATTGATCGATCCCTACTGTTGATCAAAACATAATTGGTCTCACTAATATGAGATATATGCAAACTATTATCTTTCTGGCCCAAAACACTTGTCTATTAGTACACTAATTCCTTTAGGAATGTCAAACACCAGTTGTAGAAATCCCCCATTTTACCAAAAAAATAATTACAGAGATCCTAAAGCTCTTCTATTAGTGCTTCAAAGACCAATTTAAATACCCATGCTTTGGAAAACGTAGATTACAATTTTCATCCATGACGTATTTCAAAGTTTCTAAGGACCAGAACCACTAATGCCCAGTAGTTTAAACACTACCTTTACTGGAAAAAAAAACACCACATTTACTTTGCAAGACCAACGTTCCGTGTTTTTTCGCTCTGCATGGAGATGCCGAACGCTCTCCATTAAGTCTGTTAATATTTTTTTTTTTTTAAATTCTTACTTTTTTCCCCCCCCCCACAGATTAGTAAAAGGAAACCTGTATGTATTTTTTTTTTCTGCATGTTTTTTGGGTGTGTGTGAAAAGACAACTTGCAAAAGTGGCAGACTTTCTGTGCCGGGAAAGACACCAATCAAAGACTTCTCACTATGTCGTTGTGGCTTTCCAATACTTAAAAGTACAGCTCATTGAGAAGAGGAAAGGCAGGAGAGCTCCAGACCAGCATTCTGAAGTGCTTTATGTATCTTGAGTGTTCTTTTAAAGATTTTTTTTCACCTCTGATATTTTGGCCTACATTTCAAGTCTTCTAAGAATTTATAATGCACTGTGAATTCATATAGCAAAATTATCTTAAAAACAAAAATACCAGAAATCACCAACTGCTCTAGCAGCACATTATTTGTCACAAATTATCACTAGAAGAGATTAACTATACAACAATAATCTGAATTAATTTAAAAAATATATATAATCAGTTTGGAAAGACAGAAAATAACTACTGACACAACAGACTGAACATGAAGACAAACATAACCAAAACAGTTCACTTCACAAAGCCAAAAACTCAACACAGCAAAAGGGACTACACGTCACTGCAACAAACTTTACTTGCCCCAACCGTAACCTTTCCAACTTTTTTCTCTTGCGGAACCAGAACACGTCTCACGACTTTCCGAGTTACCTGTGAGAGGCAGCAGCATTATTTTTATTTCCTTGATTAACCCGTCACAAAGGAAGACATGCCAAGCTCACCATGTAACTAAATTATGGGCATGCCAATATGCATACTTTGCTTACTGGTTAATGGGAATAGTGACTGCTCCACGACTGGGGCAGTTAGTACTAGTAAATGAGATCTATGCAATTGTTCTAATTACATGATTCCTTTAATGGTGAATCACATGGGGGAATTGTCAGCAAAACAAGACAGTGTTAGGGATTTTGCCCCGTATTAAGCAAGATTACTTGCGCCAGGAGAAGCTCCAGTGAACACTACTTTCATAATGGGAAAAAGAAAATGTAAGCAAAATTGAACAACACAAAGCAAGCTCTCTCATAGCGAAAGACAAACAGGAGAGAGAATTTGTTGAATGGCCGTAATGAGTGGAAAGAGGGAAGGGGTTGGTGGTCGAAGTGAGTAAATGGGACGAGATGATTTCCTATTAAACAGTAGGGGTCTGGCCTGTGGTTACTCTGACAAGGTACCAGTTGGTAAATTTCAATATGGATTTAATTTAGGGCAGAGTTGAAATGTCTAGGGAATCAATAAAAGGCTGCCGTTTGAAGCTTCCTTTTTAATATACATATATGTGATTTGATTTTTTCGTCTATAAGTTCAAAGGAGCAGAGCAAAACATTGCTATTTACTTTTCTTGTGATGAGGTTTCCATCTCCATCCGTGTACTGTTCTTCTGTAACGGATTCACCAGGAATGTTTTTTGCTTTCTCCCCCTAGAGAGTGTCAGAGTATTAAATCAAACCAATAGTCTTCCTTTTTACATGCACCCGCCAGACATGCACAGTACAAAATATCTAACCATGCTAAAGGCCACAATCTTCAAAAACCTCAATGCGTTGCTACAAACTCACAAGCAAAAGTAATTCAAGTCTTGCTTCCAATCCAATCAGGATTTTGTTAAGAGATTAATATTGCAGTTTTTACGGTCTCCGAAACCAAGCAGACATTTATCACCTTTTCTAAATCTTTAAAATGCAGTATAACAGTACAGGTTAGTGTGTGTGATACGGTACAGAGAATATTTGATATATATTACAGATATACACATACCTCGCTAATCTGGTGGGTTAGGTTCCAGACCACCGCTGTAAAGTAAACTACAGGCTTTTTCTTAATTTGCTAGTGCATATAAAAGCTATAAAACATGTTTGTTATGCTACATTATATGTATGAGTATGAAATAGCATTAGACTAACGAAAAGGCGTAAAAGTACCAATAATAAAAATAATGCTACTTTACATATTGCCAACCTTAAAATAATGAAGATTCTGCATCTGAATATAATTGAAAAGAACTGTTTTGGCAAAGCACTGTAAAGCCTATTATTGTATATATTGTGTGTGTATGTGCATAATCTAGATCTAAGCATAATTTATTTGATTTTCACCTAATCTGTAAACAAAGCTTGATCATATATAATCTGCTCTAGATTACAGCATCTGGCTTGAGTGCGTGCGTAATCTGAGAATATCGACATTAAAAAGGAGGGTGTAAAACTGTGTGCATTGAGTTGTTCTATATCTATTTTAGGCTGACTGGGACACAGTATTTGTAATTCAATATAAATCTGTTTATTTTGTGGAGTCTAGAATGTTTTATAATGAGATGTTAACATTGCTATAGATTTCTCCAATAAACTAAACATAAGGGTTGGTATTTACAACCACATCAGAATAAATTCGTACACATTAAAAAGCAGAGTTTGAGTGACCATGTAACAGAGCTGCATTCAGATAGTACAGACCTTACTACACCATTAACAACCTGTGCCCCATGGACCGAAACTTCATATACACTGCTGTACTCAGCAATGTAATGGATTTCCTTTATAAAATGATCTTTGGAATGATGCTGCACCAAGTGTAGTGCTATTACATATCTTTAGTCTACTTTATTGATGCTCACAGTTTTAACAAAGACATTTCAATAGCAAATCAAATGATGAAGTTGTTGGCTTCTATGACAATGGTAAAGTTATATGACCATCAATTGTGAAAAAATAAATCTTTCTATGTAAAATCTTGTTTTAAAACTTTAAATCCAACTGCAAACGTTTGCACCTGGGGTATCATTCCAGAGAAGTACAGCTTAACTATCAATATCTGAATGTACTGAAATGAGCTTTGTGTTCTTTCTGTTCCTACACAGTTGGCTGCGTTGTTGACTTAGTTTAGCTGCAAATGTAATTTATATTATTTGCACAGAACTGGACTTGAAATCAAATTAAGAAAATATGGAAAAAGAGATGGAGTCAAGCTGCTTTGACAATATCACAGCAATAGATTACATTTACTTCCTATTTTGATACATAATTTGATACATAGAGACACTGCAAACAGCAGAGCGTGTCTTGCCTCAAGGAAACTTTCATCCGAGAGCAGTAATTCAGCATTCATTAGTTTTCATTCTCTGCTTCTAGTAAAATGAATGTTTTAATTTTATTTTCTAAAAAGTAAGATTTTGTTGGTTATTGGAGCATTTAAGTGACGCACGAATATCAATTTAATGTGACGGCACTACAGAGTATCTATAAAATACAATCTCTAATATCAAGCATCAATGTATCAAGTTTGTCCACAACAGTCTTTTGGATGCACTCAATCCTGCTTGATAAAGCCCTGGACTTAAGAGAGTGAAACGCGTTGACGATATCTAGCCTCTGACACAGGGTGAGCTTCTTGGCGTCATGTCGTGGAATTGTTACTTCAAACCAGCAGTGAGGATTTATTAGTTTGAATATATATCAGTGTGCTCTTTTTGATTGACAAATAAAATGTTGTGCATCAATTTATACCACTCAGGGATAATTTAAATTTGTTTATTTTTATTTTAAGCATTCTACACTGGTGGGGGGAGGGGGTAATCGAGAAAGAGCACCAGGGCTGTAGCTTTAGGATTACAGATATGTATTCCTTTAACAAAATTATTCTAGTACCATCCTGGGGGCATTCAGACTACAATATCCAGACATTGTTCTCAAGATTTAATAATGCCTGGATGAATCAATACAGCTTCTGAAACTAGACAGAATTTCTGCCAGTTTTAATAGAAACTATCTTCACAATAAGTTGTCATTAGCGCCATTTTGATAGATAACGGATTTGGAGAAAGGGTTAAGTTCAGAGAGAAGTCCAATATACCTCAATATGTAAAACAGAGATATTTAGGTAATCAAAGCCCTATTTATATTGTTTCTTAAATTGTAAATGTGTTATGTTCGTTGTCTCCCTGTGCTGCCAGTGATTAAAGGGACACTGTGGGCACCCAGACCACATCTGCCCATTGGAGTGGTCTGGGTGCCAACTCCCACTACCCTTAACCCTGCAAGTGTAAATATTGCAGTTTTTTTATAAACTGCAATAATTACCTAGCAGGGTTAATTCCTCCCCTAGTGGCTGTCGACTAGACAGCCACTAGAGAGCACTTCCTGCTCCATAGCACAGGTTTTCTGTGCTAGAGAGTCGCTGGACGCTGTGTGAGGACCTCCAATGTCGCTCAATTCCCCATAGGAAAGCATTGAAAGTGTTTTCAATGCTTTCCTATGGAGAGCTTTAATGTGCGTGCGCTTTAGGTCTCCTCGGCGGGCGGGATCAGTCTCGCCCACCGGCTGACGTAAGGAAGAGGAGGAGTGGCGGTGAGCAGAAACCCCCACCGAGGGACATCGGCAGGAGTCTCAGGTAAGTGACTGAAGGGGTTTTCACCCCTTCGGCAACCGGGGGTGGGAGGGAGGGAGAGGGGAATTGCAGTGCCAGGAAAACGGATTGTTTTCCTGGCACTGGAGTGTCCCTTTATTATTGTGGATTTCTGTAGGTTCACCTAGAATTTTTTGAGTTTTAGTAAATTTGCCTTCAACAGGATTTGTTTAAAATGAAACCAGCTGAAGTTCAGAATTTGATAGATAAATAAATCCTAGATATTACATCAGATTTTATTGCAAAAAGTACTGACTTTGAAGTAGACACTGTATGGTAGCAAGATAGGCTATTTTGGTTGAAAGAACTGCATTTTAACTTTACCTTCAGTATATATGAGAATTAGACAGATGTAATTTAGTCGTTTCAATTTTGCTAATCCATTCTAGATTTGTGTATTGTTTTGTCCTTTGCCGATTAAAGGTATTTCTGTAATTTGTAATTTTACTCTTCCTTATTAGATGTTGGTGTCTGACCAACTTTGGCATTATGGTCTGTAGCTTTTACAGCAATTACATATCTTGTTGAGGACTCAGACCATAAGAATTCACACTCCATTATATCCACAAGTGTGGATTGTACCGCTCAAGCGCACATGTCCAAGCTAGAATCTTAGCTCCAGACCATGTACGTGTATTGGGTTAATTTCACATATTCACGTATCAGAACATACTACACTATTGGATTGGATTTCGTTGTCTGCTTTTTTTTTGTTTTTCATATTTTCCATGGAATGTTGAGACAAACCTTTTTTCCTCTAGACTCTCGAAAATGACCCCAGCCAATCTCTCTTCAATTTTACTGCAGACCTGCTGTATATCCTAAACCCTGCTGCACTACAGCATGGATGGGGAGGAGCCAGATGTTACATTTGTGCATGTTTTTCTGTGCACTCTGCCATAGAAAATGGGAGACATGTACCTTCCCCTTTCCCTTGCTTGTTTGTATCTGATGAGGGAGGGAAGGGGGTCAAGATATGGTCCAATGTTTTTCTGTTTCTGAAAAAAACTAAGCATCTATAATAAAAGAACCCAAGACATTATGCAAACACAGTCAGCTGATTTTTTGCATTATTCTTGTTTTAAGTGTCCCTATTTAATTTCTTTATTTTTTTTGTTTCTTAGCAACACTTAATCAACACAAGCATTACAGTACTGTAGCATAACAATTCACTATTTTGTGTTTTGGTTAGATAGGTACAGCGCTATGGAATTTGCTGGTGCTACATAAATAATAAAATAATATTAATATGCAGATTTGCCTGACCTATCTGAAAAGGACAGAAAGTTTGGATCTATTATACTGTTAAGTGAAACAGAATACGTAAGTACCTGTTTTTATATTGTACTATTTGCTTTATCTCTCTTGTTATGAAACCGATGATAATCTCTGAAGTTTGTTGTTTTAATAATTGTTTGAGTGATTACCTCAAAAAAGGTGTTTGTTTTAATCTTTAAAAGAGAAATATTTAGTTTTAAGTGTTTATCTTTGAAAGAAGACAGTTATTTACTACATTGAGAATGAAGTGATTTTTAAAAAAACATTTTTAATTCAGGTAAAAAATAGCTGAACTGACAATATTCTGTGTCCGATATGCTTTAAGTTTGACTTCGTTGGCATTAAATTTGAAATTCTATTTGAATTTTCATTTTAGTCAATACAATTAAAATCCCGGTAGACTGACATTTTGGAGCTTTTACTGAGGAAAAAAAAAAATCACATACAAGATTATTTTCTAAACTGTTAATTGTCGAATTGACCATGGAACAGAACATTTTATGTGGAAACTAGCCAAAATAAAAAAACATTCTCCTGCTCTACTGAATTTCTTCTATTTTATGTTTTAAAATCTAACAAGATCTATACAATATTTTGACATTAAAGTTTTTTTAAAATAGAAACCTGAAGAGCACAATAGTTCTGAATACTTTTTGGTTACTGGATATGAGAAATGAAATACTTTTTAAAGGGAGATACATTTATATTCTCATTAAAACTATAAAGTGATTTATTACAGCGCTTTTACTCAAGTGCTTCCCACCATGTGCACTTAATTCATAATAAGTGGACATTTCCAAACCGATACTGTGCTAACTTGAAAGAGCTCTTTGTTGATTACTATCATCTTGTTCATTAAGGAATGTGTCTATTACTATAGTATCTAGATGGAAGATTTGCTAAAAATTCGTTTGACGATATGCTACATTTCAGAGATCCAGATAATTTGGATCAGAATAAAAAAAAAAAACATAAATTTACATACATAGCAACACCAAAGCATGCTTGTAAGACTTAAATTTGCAAATGTAACATGGCCCATTGGTACTCAGAATTAAAATAAAAAATATTAGTAACTTTATTTAAAGCTAGTAATCTAGAACCTCGACAAACACAGCACACAAATCCATGCTGATGCCTGCATCTTTAACCATCTGCACTTGGTACCTTTAGAATCAACCGACGTCGAGTTACTTTCGTAGTGACTCTTCGTTCCTCATCTGAGCTTGTCTCACTCTCATATTCACTGTCACTAGAATCCTGATAAATGCATTTTAGGCATGTTTTACCAGCAGACTTAAAAGAAAAAGAAATATTTTTTTTCACCCACGAACAGGAGGGAAAAGTACTATTTATCCTGGTATTTCTTTTGGAGTGTTATAATTGTCACTACTTTTAACTAGTTTAGGAGCCACATGATTGTATAGGGTTATTTTTAGACACTGGGGTGATTACTTTCAAATCTCAACTAACCCATTTTCCCGGATCTTTGTCCTCACTGCTTCTCTTTGAACTGAATGCAGGCCTCTTAACAGTCCAAACTTTGGCAGGACTGTTCAGCTCTCAGGGTCCTGTCGCGCTTTAGTTCCCTGGTGTCCCTGGACAGGACAGCGCAAGCAGCAGGATCCTAGAGGCTAGCGAGGCAGACTGCCTCTCTTCCTGCCCATTTTACAGATTTGCTTGCCCATTAGGGGAGGCGCTAGTGATTAATGGCAACGCACCTCAAGGTCTCAACAGTTATCCCATTAGGATTGTTGGGTCTTATGTGAATGCATTTGTGGTCAAATGTTGCTCAAGAGCATCTGGGCAGCACAACTTGTGAGAATATGTGGCAATTGGCTCAATTCATTTCTAAGTAAATATTACCCACATATGTAGCATGATGTAGGTTAGCGTCCCAAAGCAAGGTTGTTTTATTTTTTCTTAAAAAAAAACAAAAACAAAACCCCTTTTGTATCCCCAACTAAAAATATATGTGTAAGTTTATATATGAAACTTTAGTAAACACAGGTACATTGTAAAGGTTTTTGCAGGATTTCCTACAGTAAGAAAAAGTGTGCACACAAGATATATTACCTGCCTCCCAAAGCTGTACTTTGATCTTTTCAAACTTACAACAGACGTTACAACAGATCGCTGTGAAACTGTTGGATAACATGCCCACTTACAATAGTGAAAGTAGACCAGTCAAGCTGAAGTATGGTCTGCCCAGTAAAAGGCTCTGCCTAGGAAGACTCAATTTAGGTTGCCAGACATCCTGTATTTTAGGTCTTATTCCTGTATTTTGCTTTCCCAAGTGGTGCAACAAAGTAAAAGGAAAGGGGTCACAATTGGAATGTGCCTGCTGGCTTCACAGGTTTTCATAGAGATTGCCTAGTATAGCATTTAGACCACTTTTTAGAACAGAATAGTTTGATAAATAATCACATTAATTCCAGAGAAATATGCACATCTAAAATCAGCTCAGTAATATGCAAGTAGCCATATATTTTGGTTTTCTTGTTTTCATTCTGTATCTAGGCCCGTGGTGGTAGTGGAGGATGTAGACTTTTTCATTGATAGTCTCATATTTATTAGCCTAAGAGTATTCATTTCCATGTTTGGATGTACATGTGCTTATTTAAAGGGTTCTGCAGTGCAAGGAGCTGGACATATAATGTGTAATACAACATATATGTAATGTATAGTCCACCATCATTTTGTTATATGTTGTAACTCATAAATCATTCAATACTAAAGATTTATCCATGTGCTACCAGGGTTCATTTTTATATTTAACACTGAGATCTAATTTTGAAACCGATCTGGGAGATGTATACTTATAAACTAAAAAAAAGCTAAATGCAGTATTATTTAAGGGACATGCCATGCATCATAATAACTTGTACTTAATGCATGTGCTCCATTCCAGTCTCCTTGCATATAATAATAGCTTGTGACTGCATCGGTTTTTACATGTGAGGTTCCTCCTTTCACAGGATAACAATTTATGGCATGCACGCCTTCACTCTCTAGATCTTTAAGTGGGCCTGATCCGTGGCTGTGTATTAGGTCAGCCACATGAGCAAACTCTCTTCTCTTGCCATTTCACTGAACTGTGAACAGAGTGAGAGCCATGTTATGGCTGCTGTTCACTAATTATTCTCATTAAATCTCATGAGTGGAACTGCTTCTGGAGGCTAAACGTCTTCTGGACAGCAGTTTGAGATCAGATTAGATCCCAATGCAAGGCTCTTGATTGATTGAGCAAATTCCTGGAATTGGAGAGGATCACTGCTATTGTCTCTCAATGAATTTGAAGTTTCAAAGTAAATATCTATCAGATATTTAAGAAGAAACTCTTTAAAATAAAAAGTACCTGAGTAGGAATGAGCTGATGCTATTTTACATAAAACTGTAGAAAAACCCCTGGCATACACCTTCTTTGGATGCACTAAATGTTAAAACTATTATATTCAGGAAAGTTTTGGATATTAAGTATACATAGCAAATAAACACAATAAAGGACTTTTCATAATTATCATACCTTATGGGGAGTTTTTTTTTTTCTACTTTAAATAATGCCAATGTCTGATTCTAGGTCACTAATATGACTCATACTGGGGTGTCCTAAAAACAATTCAGTAGTTACTAAGTATTTACCTTTTGTTCTGAAGATGATCCTTCTTCTACGTGAATGGTTGATCTTAGTTTTCCTTCTTCAACTCCTGTCCTTTTTGTACTAAGAGGGCTTTTATGTTCGCCAATTACTGTCTTGTTTGTCACTTCCAGGGACTTCTGATGTACAGCTAGGTGAGGTGAAGTTTGTTCCCCTTTGCCCGCAGTTCCATGGAGTGTTTTTGGTTTCATACTCTGCTTATCATTCAGTTTCGAGTCTGTGTCTGGAGCACTGGACCTCGTCTTGCCCTCCGTTATTGTTTCAGAAGGGCTGACACTAGATTCCAGCCTTCCAACCTCTCCCTTAAGATATGAGGTAATGGACTCATGGCTGTAAAGGAAGAACAAGAATGAAATAAACTACTTTCCAAGCATACAATGATCATGGCATTCCTTGATCTAAGGAAACCTGAGATACTAGGCTATAAAAAGTAATTCAATAGAGAAGTAAATTAAATATGAAAGGAAACTGCTGATGCCAGTAGTTAGTTGGGAATCATTTTATGACATAGGACCACTGTTCTGGAGCAAATTATGGATATGTTGATGGATGCTAAACCTCTGATTTTACTGTAGCAACTGGTGTTAAAGTCATGTTGCTAGTCTTATTAGGCTTCGGTGTGATTTCCATACCTTTGTATACAATCCTTAAACACATATCAGCAAAATAATACCAATAACACGTATTTGAATAGACACAATAGTTGTATCCATGTATGGACATAATGGGGACTATGTACATAATGGCAATTACAGGGAAACTTTCTATTGGTTTTCGTTGTGACAATTATCTCCTACTCGTCTAAGTCTATCCAGTTCTAAAGGTTTGCTAAGAGTCTAACAGCTATTCTCTTCAACCAGGTGTTACGTAAAAGAATATCATAGCATCTTCCAAAAATACAATTTAAAATGCACAGAATGAGGGAATACATACCTATCGTCCAGTCGCTCTAAGAGTTCGCTACCCATTTTTCGGTCTGGAGTTGGTGGTTCCACATTGATGCTTGAAGCTTCACTATGCCAACCTGTAATTGAAGACATTTCTTGTTCTGCCCGTTCAACATTTTTAAGAATGACCTGCACTTTTTCCTCTGTCATCTCCTCTGACTCAGCATCTTCTTCAAGATGAATATTCCTGAGTAGTAATTTAAGCCTTTCTTCTGTCATCTCCTCATGACCAGACCTTTCTCTCTCATGCTGTACACTTTCATCTCCTCTTTTGTAATAATCTTCATTTGATTTTTGTCGTGCGTATCCAGATTTTTCCCCTTGAGTGTAGCTACCCTCATGCTGTGGTTCATCGGACAACTGTATGTCTTCAAATTTGATCCGATGAATGGCCATTTCATATGAAAACTCAGGACTCTGAATTAAAAAATCAGCTCTGCCATCATCTATGGATGTATCTTCTGCAGCCACTACTGGTGGAGCTGAAAGACCATCGCCATATCCCTGAGAACTCACTACCACATCACTCAGTCTACTGGGAGTTCTAAGGGGTGATTCTAGGCTAGAGTTATCGCTAAAGAAATCATCTTGTTGGAGGGGGGTGGAAGGCACATAACGTAAACCAGTGGGAGTTTCCAGTTCCACTTGAATGGCTGGATAACCTGAGGAAAACAGTACACTTCAACACAATGGAATGAATTATGAAACTGAAAAATACATGCATGCAAAATGTTACACTAACACTATAAAGAAAACAAAATATGGAATGCGTGGTGTTATGTTTCCAACAAAACTGCTTCCCAAGCTGAAATTTCACTATTATGATTTTTAAATAAATCCTTAATCTGCAGCAGTCTAATTTTCTTATTAATGCTAAATCTTGGACTGTACTTTAGAGATTTATATAAAGCCAACATGGTCTGCTGCATTGTCCTTCAGGGATACAGTACTCAAAGGGTTCTGTAGGACCTTTACAGTTGTCTCGTTGTCTAAAGTCATAGTAGGTGACTCTAAATATTGATGAAGTATATAAAAAAAGTCAGCCATTGTGGAGACTCAGATGCCAACATGAAATCAGTCATAAATTAGTACTAATTGTATTCCAGTTGGTACTTGAATGAAAAAATAAGGCTGTTTTTAAATATCATGTTTGATTATGACACTACAGAGAGAGTTCCACTTCGGAATGTAACAGTATGCATTTGGTTTCATTATAATACTAACATATATTTAATATTCTTATGAAAACAATTTGTTTTTTTACTTTTATAAGTAAAGTTTATTCTTAGATACTCCAATGAATTTAAGGTTGCTTTAATTTAGGCTTGACGCAGATATACAAGTGTTGCTGGAAATACAATAGCCTCCTTCTACAAAGAGTGGGTATAGCAGGAGACCAAATAATCCGACAGTGCATTTTGGAAGCATGAATCTACTGCATTTAAGTGGATGTAGCAAACATATAAAGCATTAGGGCTAGCACAGACTCTAGTTTAGATCGATATCTCAGATATGGAAATAACAAGTGGATGAATAGGATGAGATGAGTACGGTGATCTTGAAGACTGGAGAGATGTCGCAGACATGGGTAAGATCAAAAACACTGACCAAAGAGAGAAAAGAAAAAGTAAGCGATGAAAAGCGCATGTACATTTAGATTGAATGAGATTTTTATGTTTAGACAACATATAGTGAAATAGTTGAAAGTATGACTCCTATGCACAGAATGGGACATTTTTTCTAACATACTGAATGTTACATATATTTATATGCTAATTAGTTCTATTACATTTTATTTCTTTTTTTACTTTTGAAATAGTTGTATTATGGGCATTATCCAGAAGAGAATGTAATCTACTTCTTGTATGTGCCACCACTAATTTTGTTAAACTACACACATATATAGATTTGTAACTAAATAATAAACTGGAGGAAACCTACCTTCTGAAATATATACATATACATATGTCATTAACTATGTTACTGCAGTTTAGGTGAATATATATATATGTATATATATGTGTGTGTAATGGTGGGCAATGCTTACGTATCTGGTATTCTTGTCATTATGCTGTCCATCAGTAAAATTAAATTAAAAAGCATGGAACGTTTAAATATGAGTTTTTTTTGGGGGGGTTTGGTGGAGAGGAGCTGGAGCCTTGGCAGAAATTGTCTCAGACAGAGAGAAAGTAGCATTAGTCTGGTCTTGGGGAGGTGTGTAAGATTCAGAGGAGAGACGAGAATACACAGTACCTATTATAAAGAGAGCTGTAGCAAATTGATTAAAAGTCTGTTATCTGATTAAGTTGCATGAGTTTGGACAGAAACAAATCAACATAGATTTTACATAACAAATACACTCATTCAGTAAACATTGACTTGAGGAGAATTGAAAAAATAAAGGGGCCCTGCAGGCCAGAGATGACCCATTTATTTTACCATTTAATGTAATATATAGAAAATAAAATATATGTATATAAAATTCCTGCATTTACTGTGCAGCTTGAATCAAGTACTCTAAGCAAAGTAACTTGGATCACCAAACTTTAATTGGTTAGCTTTGTTCTGTAAAACATGCACATTAAACTATATCTTTCACAATCCAAACTCCTATTTTTGAAGAAAAAATAAAGCACTGATGGTTGGGAGGGAGGGTGGTAAATATAGGCTTCTGGAACTAAATAAAATATATTCTAATACAGCCAGCATAACTGATGCTAAACTGAATAGTGATCAAATGTATAGGAGCTGGGATCTCTGGAATTGAAAATGTCCCAACTGACCCATATTGCTAAATTCCATATGGATACACTATATCACTGTTCTCTGTGTAGTGGATAAATCCCATCTGAAATATAGTTTACATAAATTTAGATGACTCAGATATAAACAACTGTTTTAGTTCAATTGCTTAAGGTTTCCACCCAATTTAAGTAAACTGTGAAAATGTAGATGGCCAGTCCATCCTTAATTCAGCATATATATGCCTAGCAAGGAAGATTCCAAGTATATGCAGAAGCTGCAGCCCATCAAAGATTTGCATAAAGCCAGAGAATCATTCATGGTACTGTGGGCCATGATTTCAGCTTTAGAAGCCAGGGTTGGGAGCCATTTCTATAAGACATTGTGAGCTTTTTATAGGTAAACAGCAGTTTATGTAATTAAAATGTCTGCCACAAAAGCAAAATGGACGCTTGCAGTAGCATTTCTACAATGCTTATATATACACATCGGTATATATCCGTGTAAAATAATAATATGGAAATGAAGGCAAAATAGAAGTAGCATTCGTAGTCTGTTTGTAGAATGAAAACCCTATTTTTATATGTAACATGTAATATTTGCATTACGAGAACATGAATAGAAATCTGATTGACCTTTATACAAATATGACTTACGCTTGCATTGAAATTCTCTGCCAATGTAGCAGGGTCATCCTTGTGGCATTAAAGCGGAACCCACTTATGGCATTAAAAAGGAACTGTCACCACCTCCCTGAAAAATGAGTATTTCATAAAGATGGAATCTTTATGAAACTCTTATATTGACTGTTTTGGAATTTCAACCGAGTCAAAAATATACTGAGATAAAGTAGGACAACTTTGTCTCAGTACTTTTCCTCCAACCAGCACAGTATTACACTAGGTGACGCTATCTGTGTCATTTCCCCCAGTCATCTCCTTTCGATGGAGGATCCTATGCAGTGTCCTCCATAGATCTTAAAGCTGTTCTGTTGTGCACTAGCTCCAGGAGTAGAAGAGGAAGATGATGGTGGCACACATGGGGGACAGGTCTCAGGTAAGTAAAACTCACCTTTGCCTGCTGCCACTGGCATTTTAGCAGCAATGTCACTGTCTTTGCAAATTATGAAAAATCTCCAGATAGTGATAGATTCACTTTAAGCATACCATATACAGCATACACATTAAATTATAAACTAATACAGAATAATAATAATGTGTGTACTTATGCAATATATTTCCCAATAGATGTATTTATATATGCATGGCAAAAATTAGATTACCATGCAAAAGACCCTGCATTTGGGGTAAAAATGTTGCCGATTACACTGGTGGAATAAATCTCCTTTAATTAATATAAATTAATTTAAATTTGAAGATAATGTTTGCAATGCTGGTTCTCCTTATTTGTCTGAGGAATATAAACAGACAGACTCCTTACATACGTTTGCACAATGCAGAATAAAAAATGAAAGGGATATTTTGTCCTTGAAAATTTGAAACTCAACTTTAACGAATGTGTTTGACAATTTCAGAATTGTTTGGGTAGAAAGTCGGGTTCTCACTGACATCAAAATCTCAATTTAGGAGAGGCCACACATATGGTGGTATTTCCCAAGTTGAACTTCTTGGAGTTCACATAGCATTTTGCATTGGAACTGGCTGGGCTGACACTAGGGGAACACAGACAAGCACCTGATTTGCACTATATATTTGACCAGGTCTAAAAAATTTAATTACTCATTCGCTTTGGTGCCATAATATCCCTGAGACACACATAGTTCCAATTTAATGAGCAACTATCCCCATATACTTCTGAATCTATTTCTCCCTTAGTAGGAGGCCAGTAATACTTGGGCAAACTAGACACTGCCCTATAATATTATAATATTAGCCTAACCAGCAAAACAACTTCCACAGTGAGTTCTCATGTTGCATCCTAAACCATTTTTAATATATAGTTACCATCCACGGGAGAGTCATGGAAAACATTATTGTCATCTGCGAAACTTCTGGTGCCGCTAATGTTTCCATAATCAAATATCGGCCCTTCCAGGAGTGTCACAATGTCTATCCGATTGATCTTTGTCAGAACATTGGTTAAGGCATCAGCTACAGAGAAAAAAAGCAGAAGTCAAAACCTGAATAAAAAAAACAACACTTCAAGGTCTAACCAGGTTCGGAATTAATAATTCTAACTTTACAAAGCAACACATATTTTTGCTTAACTAGGGCTAGGGCTCCACAGATGTGCCAGTCTATGAATCTTGGTGGGCTCACATCGCTGTATGCAGCTGTCAAGATCCGTAGTGTCAGCGAAGTTCTGCATTTTTTAGGACCAGTGGTTACAAAGAACCTCTTGGTCAAACCCTGGCTCTAATGTGTATACATGCCCACTAAATTCCCATTAAAAAGTACTATACCACTTGCACATAGAAAATGCTCCAATGATCTAGTATTTTCATTAATCTAAAGCATTGAATAACTACTGTAAGTGTGAATGAAAATTGTCAGTAACTGCGATGTTATTTATTTGTCTTAATTAACCCCTTAAGGACACATGACATATGTGACATGTCATGATTCCCTTTTATTCCAGAAGTTTGGTCCTTAAGGGGTTAATAAAAATGCCATGTTGTGAATGCAATGTAAAAGTTAAAATGTATAGCGAGGGTATTAAGCACAGAATTGTGGGATAGAGACAAATGACCAACCAAGTTTCTGGTCATTGTATCTCTCTTCTTAAGAAAGTTTGATTATTAATATTGTTCTTTTCAACAACAATTTTGGGAGTACATTTAACATGGTCAGTCTTAGCACCATCACAATTCTGTATGACTCCAAAAGTAAGGTAATGGTGTATAATGCTCTCTGCCTGCTCAGAAATTAGCACTGAACTGCAGCAATTTGTAAAATATATTGTAGTTCTAAGACAGTCCCTCAGAACTGTTCCTCAGGCAATTGGAATATGCAGCTCTGGATTCCAGATATAATTTGTATTCAGTTCGTGTATGCGGTGTGCACATGTAACACTTACACAACCTGGACTGAGTTATCTCTTCTGCCAGGAGAAAGGGCTGGGCCATGGGTCACAGTTCTGCTGATCAGTGCACGTAGCCTGGTCTGCTAAACGGCAAACGTGCTACTTATAAACTGATAGCAGCTGCGGTAAGGCTACTACTCTACTACTCATATGTAATGGGTGAAATTGCTCTGTTGAAGAAGGACTACTTATTCTATATAATATTGATACGCAATTTATCATTTTTTGATAAATGGCTTTGTTTTCCTGGCACTATAGGATCCATTTAAGTGAAGTTTATAACAGTGATTTCTATTAGAAATTGTCACTTTTATAACTACTTTCAGAAACAACTCCTTGGCTGTTAAATCCCTTCTCCCCCAAGTAAAAGTGTCACAATGCCATCACACACGGCCAGAAAACCTGCTTTCATTTTGCAAGCAGACTCCCTGCCTTCGATTGGTCGTTTAACTAGTACAGACTGAAGTCTGTGGTGGGAAATTAAGATAGGGCTTGCAAAGGCTCCAGACATCATATCTGCAGCTTTTGCAAGCTGTTTTAGATATAGCCCCAATCAAAAAATGCAGCAATACATGTTTTCATTGGGTGTATATCTACTAAATTTAAAATAAACAACTACATTTCCCATTGGAGTGTTCCTTTAACTTACCACATGTTTAAATAATGAACCGCTTTTATTATAAAAGTAGCATGTTTTTGTCCTTGTTGGGGCAGAGCTGCATGTAGCCACCAATGATACATAAGTAAGGCATTCCATGATCTTTATGAACCAGGTTGTGATGGCATCAAAATTTAACATTTGGTCCTATAAAGGTCAAAGCCCCAGACAAGCAACAGCCCAGACAGCTAAGCAAATAAAGTGCAAGCTTACTTGTAGCATTTTTCCCATCTCGGATAACCCATTTTTTTAACAGCATAAAGCTTTGTGTAGTCAGAGAATTTGGGTTCTCCACACGGATTTGATTAATTTCATCCACAGAAAAGTTCAGCTCTCTTGCCAATTCTGTAAAATTAAACATGTTTTAATTAAAAAGATACCAAAGCCTTCAAGAAGTAAAACCAGTGTTACTGGGGTTCTACACTATGTGTAAAGTTGAAAGGATATATTAAAGTATTCCTTGAAGAGAAACCTCTTAATGTAGCACTGTTACTTTTTCATTTTCATAGATATAGAATTATTATGAAAAATAAATCTATAGGTTGCCCTGAAATTTTATTGAAACGTCAACAGAATCATCAAACTAATTATGAACTATATCATGGATTTTGGGTCACTTCAGATCTGCATGGTAATGTTTTTTCTTTTCAAAAATACATTAACATACACTGTGTAAAAATTCTTCATTTTTTGCCAGGAAACATTCTAAGCACCTTCTCTGTAGAATATTGTAAAAAGGTGCAAATTAATGTACACATTTCATGGATTTTGTAGCTTTGTTGTTGTGGTTGTTTGTGAATAGGTCCACTTTGCATATTGTCTTTGTCACTTTTAAAGTGAAACACAGCCATTACTTCCTCTCTTTAATATCATTTTGTCATTTAAAGCACATCATGTTCAATGGGTCTGCAGGAGTACTACAGGTACTTTACATTACTCAACCCTTGATTGATATAGCATGGCTTTCTTAATAAGCTGGAGCATATATTACACCCATAACAGTAGAACAGGCTGCTTCTGTTAATTGTCAGGCATTTTTTATATATATATATAAAATTATTATTGCCATTGATATAGATCCAAATATTGATATTCTATCACACCATTTATTTAGCGCCAACATATTCCGTAGTGCTTTACAATATTATAAGGGGGGGGGGTTTAGCTATAAATAGGACAATTACAAGAAAACTTACAGGAACGATAGGTTGAAGAGGAACCTGCTCAAACGAGCTTACAGTCTATAGGAAGTGGGGTGTAAAACACAATAGGACAGGGAATAGCAATCAAAATAGGTGGAAGTGAAGCAGAGCTGGAGGAGAGAGTAGAGTGCTGCCCTTCAGGAGAGAGCAAGATACAGGTATGTGAGGTAGAGGTTACTCTGGGAGGCCAACGGTGAGTTGGCCGTACAGGTGCGTGTAGCGACAAGAGAAGGTCACAGGCAGAGCGGAGAGACCGAGAAGGGGCATACCTATGGATCTGTGAAGAGATATAAGAGGGGCTAGAATTGGTCATTGCTTTATAGGTATGGGTTAGCATTTTGAATTGACTCCTATAGGATACAGGAAGCCAATGTAAGAACTGACAAAGGGGTGAAGTGTGAGAGGACCGACTAGAGCGGATAATCAGTCTGACGGCAGCATACATTAGACTGTAGCGGGGAAATACGTTTTTGGGGAGAACAATTAGGAGAGGGTTACAATAATCCATGGGGGAAATTACTAGAGCTTGGACAAGCTCTTTGGTACCAACTTGCGTAAGAAAGGGGCGGATGCGGGCTATGTTTTTAAGGTGGAATCTACAGGATTTGGTAACATGCTGGATGTGAGGCTAGAGACTAGAATCAAAATATGACACCAAGAAAGCGCGCGCTTGCAAGGGTGGACTGATGTGGATATCACAGACTTGAAGGGAGAGCTAAAGAAGAGGATCAGTATTAGGAGGAGGAAAGACAATGAGTTCAGTTTTCGAGAGATTTAGTTTTAGTTTATATATATATATATATATATATATATATAATTTTTTTGCAAGCACAATGTTTAATTGCAGGTCTTGCTGAAGAGGACCCTGCCATCAAGTGATGCATTGCTATGCAGATGTATACTCTAAATTATTTAACACTTTTAAGACAACATTCATTTCACATTTAGCTTCTGTTTAGAACCCTCAAAGATTAGACAATAAAAATCTCATGTTTAGTCATATAAATTATGTTATTAGAAGATGCCCTAATTGCTCTAAGAGGACTGCATTTTATAGCACACAGGTCTAGCTGTGTTTTTTAATTGACTCGAAACATGAAAATTTATTTCAAGTGGATTTTCTTCCCTCTTAATAAAATAAATGTCCATACCTGTCCAGCTAAGTCCCAGATGATCAGCAACTATTGCCATCCTTATGTCCGTTCGCTCACATGGACTTTGAGGACCTGAAATCCACAAAGGCATAAGTAAAACAAAAAGTTGCGTTCCTGTCCCTTTTGTGTGTTGAACTTTTAGTTATTGTCTAGTGCATCTACTCTATGGAGAGTAACTGTGATTAGTGAAATATGGAGATAAATAATACCACGGCTTGTACTCTGTACGTGTGGGGATTAGTGGTGTAGGTTTGTGTGCACGATTCTGGAATGGAACTAACATGCGAGCAAGTTTACAAGATGTGGTTGAAACTGTACAGTAGTGTAGGCTGATATGTATGGAGTACAGTGTAATACCTGTGCATGCTTTTCTAGCTTTCTGAAGTGTAACTTTAAATAAAGAACATGTAGTGTAAAACACCAGACACAGATGACAATGAAAGAATGGAAACTAACATAGGTCACTCCACAAGCAATCACGACAGTTCATGCACTAAGGTCAACAAGTCGAGAGGTTTACAAACTAGGCTGGATTTCCACGATGTGAGCTATTACAGCTCCAAAAGCCTGACTGCCTTTATTCTCACCAGTCCTTCTACTGCTCCTTCTCTCACTGTCGGTCTTTTCAATCTTTGATTTTAAAGGTGCTGCGTCTGCTTTCATGTCTTTAGCAGACCTCGATGTAACTGAAGGCTGGGACACTTGAGTTACTTCAGATAATGATGTATTTCTCGAGGTACTGTCTTCATCGTCTGAGATTTCAGTCTGCATTTTCTTCTCTTCATCAGAAAGACGATCCACAAGCTTTATTGTCTCCCCACTAATTCCCTTAAAATATTCAATAGAATGTTTACAAACCTCACTATACTCATGCTTCTTTACTTTGACTGGTGGGGTAGGGTTAGAGGGAGTTCTTACCTTTAATGGTAATTTTGAAGGAGCCGGTTTAACTGCTTCCTTCTCTGTCTTATTTTGTCTTGGAGTGACTTTCTTTTGTACAGGAGGAATCCCCCTATTGGTATTTTTTACTGGGATCTTAGATTTTATGTCTGCAACTGGTGTATAGTCCTGTTTTGTGTCTCTCTCACACTTGGTTGGCAATTTCTTTCTAGCTACCAAAGTGTTTGTGTTACTAGTTTGGTTAGGAACTGGCTTTGCTGGCATTGCCTTAATTGGTAGCTTGGACCGAGGCCTATTTCCTGATGGTTCTGCTGGCTTTTGTTCTTTCTGGATCCTTCTTTTATCTCTAGTAATATTTTTATTAGATGTTTCATGTTCTTTCCCTACATTACCTTTCACTTTGTTTACAGGTTTAGTCTCCAGCTCTTTATTAAGTACCAGATTAATAGTATTATGGTTTAAATTTAGAACTGAAGAATCCAGGTTATTGTTGTTGTTAAAGTTTTCTGCCTGTAAATCGTGTATTTCTATGTGGCTAGTTATGTTGTTATAATTGTGTACATTTGTAAATGCAGATCTGCTATCATTATCTAAATTCTGTGAGCCTGGTATAGCATCTAATTTGTCTGTCACTTCTCCAGTGCCATCCTTCTTCGTGGTCATTGATGCAGATATGCCCATCTTTATTGGTGTGCGCAATTTAGGGTCATTTTTAGATGTGGTAGTAGTTGATATTTCCAATGGAATATTACCATTTGTTCCATCAAGACAATCTCCACTGGCCTGGGTAGTGGTAATATGTTCAACTGGAGTGGTCTCTACTTGTTTCTCTAGGATGGGTTCTATCGAGATGTCCCCTGACTGTGGAAGTGTGATGGCAGTAATTTTGTCCCCTTCCCCCTTGTCCCCTGACTTCCCTTCAGAATTATGCTCACCAATCTGAAAAAATTGGAGTCTTTCTTCAACAAAATCCCTCTTGCTCATGTCAATAGCACCACTGCGAGTCATCTCAAACATCTTCCCTTCATGAAATGGGAAGGGATTGGGTTCACTTGTTGGGGTACTTTCGTCTGTTGGGGTTCTAGCTGGAGTTGTGTCTGGTGTGGTTGCCTGTGACCGATCTTCTACGGCCAGACTGAAAGGTTTTTGCTCTTCATCCTTGGATTTTGTTTCAAACACATCATCGTCTCCAGCTTTACTGGACCAAGGATCAAAGTCTAGGCTTTTTGTAGCTACAGTTTTAAAGGGTGTTGCAAATTCCTCATCCACTTTGTAACTGAAATACGTATCTGGAAATACTGTTCTATCAGGATGTCTTCCTTCCAAAGTAAAAAATTGACCGCCTGACTTTTTATCATCTTGATCACCTTTTTTTTCACTATCAGTGATTTTTCTACATGGCTTATATTCCTCAACAACTACTTTTTCCTCCTCTTCAATAACTTCAAGTTTACTTTGGCTAAAGCTACGGTCACTGTGTTTTAGAACACTTTCTTTCCCCCAAGGGTCCTTCTTTATTTCAAGTTCTTGACAATGTGCAAGCTTTGGATCACCTTCAGTTAGTCCGTCATCTTCATCCTGCAAATCATAGCCATCAAGGGAATCTATTTCAGTGGCATCTGTATCATGTGAGAATTCTGCAGTGGTTGCTATGGAGCACTCTGTAATTGACTGGTCATTGTTACCATTTTGTTCAATATCATTAGGTGGTGAAATCAAGACTGTTTCCATTTCGCATGATTGATTTTGAGGGTCAGACTTCCCTGTGTTATTGATTTTTGAACATTCTTTAATCTCCTCATCTTTTATTTTAAAAGTATACCTTTTGATTGCTATAGGTTGGAGAACTGACTCATCATCACTTGAATCACTCAAGTCTAACTCAGGAGGGACAGGAGAAGGTGGTTGAACCCGTATTACAGGCTCAGCGGAAAGAAATTTGTCATGATCATCCTGTAGATTGACTTCTGTCAATTCCATCTCACTGTCGGTGGAAATCTCCTGGTGCTTTTTACTAGACTCACTTTGTTCTGTGTCTAAGGGTGGGGGAGGTGGAAACTCAATATAGGCTACTCTGTTGTCTTTTGTTCTTTTATTTAGGTCTTTGCTAATATTGACTGATTGCATTGTATCAGTATGATGGGTTTCTGTAATGCTCTGCTTTATGGAAGGAAAGTTTATTATTTCTTCCTCTTCTGATTCCTCTGATACTTCAGGTATAGGGCTTGGCTTTCCTGGTATATAAGCCATCAGTGAGTCGGGGGTTTTAGAATTGAATTCATAACTCACTTCTTCTGAGCTAGGGGTTTCTGGGGTTAAAGGACTTTTTCCTGAGCTATCTATAAATGAGACTTGTTCTAGGGTATCATCTTCTGGACTGCCTTGAGGAGATGGAGGTTGTTTCTGTGGCTTTACAGTAATAAGAGCACCTCTAGTTTCTTGCACTGTTCTACTTTCCTGACTAATAACTTTTTTAACAACCCCCTGCTGCACTTCTTTCTCATATTGTTTTCCTACTTGTACAATGCTGACATAAACAGGTAAAGTGTTTAATTCTTGTAATACTTCTGTACCTATTGAATAGTTTTTGTCTAGAGTATCAACAGTGTGATCATGTGACCCACTCGAACATTCTTTAAGAGGGCTAGCCTCTAATGAATCGGGGGATTTAACAGGAGATATCTCCGTATCTTCAAAAGAAGGAGATAACCCCAGGTAACATTGGGTCTTACTAATTTTAAGGTCTGATCGCCTATTGTTATCATCTGCCACAAATGCAGAATGTAGTGTTTCAGGTTTAGCTAATTTTGGTTTTGACTGGCTGTTGTAATCATTGCTACTGTGAAATGCCCTCTTCTCTTCAGTAACTCTAATGGGAATGTGCGATACATTTACTCCTTCCTTTTTTTGCCCACATTTTCCATCGCCGTTGTAGCCTCCGTCCTTGCGTGCATGATCTGTATACAAAAATTTTTTTGAAGGAGATTTAACATAGTTTTCCTTTTGTTCTCTTGAACAGAATCCATTCCTGGAAACAGCTTGATCGTTACTTAGTTCATGACTTGGAAAATTAGCTCCATTGCTATCCATTTCATTATCCCGTATAAAAACATGTGAAAGCTTTTCCTTTTGTGTCTTTTGGTTAGCAATACCAGGCATTTCCCATGTTCTATATATCTTATTGTCCATGGAAACAGAGGATTCTGATGCATTTACATTATCAGATGTGGTGTTTATTGGCTGATCTGAAGGGCAGTCTTTTTGTACTACACTTGGCTTTTCTGCTTTCTGATCTAGAAAACCCCCATTACTTCTGATAAATTCTTTGAATTTGGTACATTCTTCATTAATTGCTTCAGAGATAGACTCCTTTAGCAAATGCATTTCCCCATTTGTTTCATCTATTGCATTTTGTTGCTTTTCCCTGGTTTGAAACTGAAAAAATGGCAAACGGCCGTCCTGCAGTTTTTTAACCGGAATCTTAGATGGACTCTCATGTTTTTTATCTTCATGAGCACTGTCTTTATTTTTCAGATTTATACTTTGTTCAAATTTTAATTTGATTGAGCTGAGCTTTGATTGCTTTAATTGGAAACCAGATTGAGATCCTGACTTGATGTCCTCTGTCTTCTGGTCAAACAACCTTTTTTCAGGGCTGCATGGCAAGCTGGTTGCTTTCCTTTCATTGACTGCAGTGATACCCTTTCCATCATGTGCAAATTGATGCATTTTAGTCCAGTCCTCACTGGCTGTTCTCAGATCTGTAAAATATATATTTCCCGGGCTACTGCTAGCTGAGCCATAGCCAGAGGTAAATTCTTTAACATTTTTCTTTATAGGCTTTTTCTCTGGAGACTGTAATTCATCATTAAGTTTTTCGGTTTTGTCACGAAAAAACTGTGATACTTCAGTCAACTTTTCTTCTGCCTCTTTTACTGTCCTGTCTACCCTGTCTTCATACAGTAACTTTTCTCTACCTCTATCTAGCCTATCCTCAGTGAATCGCATCCACATTGCATGTTTGGGGCTTTTGGAATCTCCAGCGTAGTGCAACACCGTAACTTTATCAAATGAATCATCATTGGATAATTTACCTATACCGTTTTCTGAGACATCCTTATATATTTTTGATAGGATTTCTTTTTTAGGGGTTGTGACCATTTTTCCTTTGCATTGTTTTTCATGCCGCTGTAAGTCTGAACCAAGGAACAAAGCGTGATCTGTCATAGACTCCTCTGTATCAGAATGTGACACGTCTAGTTTTTCAGAAAGCAGCATTTTATCAGCAAACCTGTAAGACTCCCCTCGTAGTTCTGAAAGTTCATCATCATGATATTCTATGGAGTGCTGACTTAGTAACTTCAAAGTTTTGTATGAATCATCAGATATGAGCTGAGCAGAGCTTGGACGACTGTCTTCTTCTTGCGATACTGGAGTATTTACCCTTGAAGATTCTAAGTATGAAGGTAGAGACTCTTCAGCTGTAAGCTCTTCTTCTTCTGGCTGCCCTTGATCATCTGAACATGAAAAAATGCTATTTCTTTCTGCCATCACATCTTTGATGTTAAAATCTCCCTGACTTATGTCCCTTTGATACACATACAATTCTTTTTCTGGGTGCTTTTTTGTTTCCCTAATAATGACTTCTGTAGGTTCAGCTTGGTTACCTTTTTCAATGTGCACCTCAATAATTCGCTCCAGTTTTGGTTTCATTTTGTAATCCCTTTCAGAATGTTGTTGTGATGTATCTGTGCACTTCTTAACATCTGATGCTACTGATGACTTGTGCTCAAACAGGCCTGCCAGCTCTTTAGATGGGTCACGGCCTGATTGGAAAGCTTTCATTATATCATGAACAGACATAGTTTCCTCAATTCTTTCTGATTTATTTTCAGTAGGAGGTGTATGATAAACCATTCTAGTTGTTGTAGTAATATGCGTTTCTTCTTTCACTCTAACACCTTTTCCAATAACACTTTTGTGGTCCTCTTCATCAATTCCAGGTTTTAACTGATATGTTTTATTTTTTGCTTTTATTGATCCAGCAGAACTTTGCTCTAGCTCCATGAAGGATGATTCTGATAGTTGTGCTTCACCTTTTTCCGATTCAGGAATGTCTCCATTTGAAGGTTCATAGCTTCTGATGACATGTACAACTTCTGTTCTTGTTTCAGTTATCACTGGTGGAATAGGCACATCATGAAAGAGTGGTTTAGGACCTGTACTTTCAGCACTCTGTGGGGCTGATGGAGTTTTTTCACTTCTTGTTTCAAACCCACTGTCTGACAAAGGACTCTTATCTTGCTCATGTTGTGAAAAATCATCTGGGGACTCTAAAATCATGTCTGTTCCAAAAATGGAGTCTGAGATTTTACATAATTCCTTTTCTGATGCTGAAGACCTCATTGTAGATGGTGGCATCTTCAGTTTATTATCCTGCAGATTTATTCCTGGTTTCAAAACTCTTTTTTGTTTCTCTTCCCCATCTTTTTTTCCATCATCATACTTGTATTTTAAGTTAGAAAATGTATTTCCCCCAATATCATTTGTCAAATAATCAATAACTTTTGTCAAATTATAGTCTTTTTCAGAAAAAGTTCTAGTTTTAATCTCTACTTTATCTGTCGTGTATGTTGGAGTGCCTATTCTGGAATACTGACGTGCTTCTTCAATCTCCTCGCTATTGAACTCTACCCAGTCCTCATCTGATGAGTGTCCTGCATCACCTGAAGTTTTGTTTTCCAAGAAAACATCTTTTTTTAAAATTTCACTGACTTTTACCAAATCTTCTTTAACTTTCTCAACTATTTTAAAAGGCTCTTCATCCTCAATCTTAGCCTCTTTAGTCAGTTCAGATTGAAATGGCTTGTCTTCTGACGTATCTGTCTGCAAAATGGCTGTCATTCTTATTAGGTCTTCTTTCATGTCTGCAACATCTTTTAGTATCTCCTGACTTGAAGATAATGATGACGACGTAGCTAATTTTAAAGCTGCAGGTGACAGAAATAAGGGAGTTTTTATAGGAGATGATGTTCGGCTCAATTGAGTTGGAGAGTCTGTTGATAAAAGCTTTGAAGATGATAACAATGAAGCTGCTGATTTGGTCAGAGAAGCAGACTCTGTGAGTTTTTTTAAGGTTGGCTCTGATAAGACATTTACTACAGAATACACTGGAACAGTTATTGTTTGTGAAGTTACAGATGAGGTAGTTGAGGATAGTGTAGATCTAAAGGAGGTGTATATTGAACCTGTGGCAGGAGCACGCAATGTCTGAAATGCTGAAGCCGATGATGAGAAAGACCTGACAGGTGATGAATACGATGTCTGTGGAGTAGGGGAAGCAGAATAAATTTTCTCTACTGTGTCAATAGCTGCACCTACAGTGGAGGTTGATGATTTTGTAACTGCTGATATTTTGTCTTGGATATTTACTGCTGAACCATTAATATGATTAGAGCATAGTGGGTACTTTAGAGGTGATGTAGTCCCATTTACCAAACCAACTTCAGAGGGCCCATTTCCAAGCTTCAGAGGTGAAGACAAGGAGGACGCCATATTTAGTTTAGAGGAAGAGACAGCAGGAGAAACTACAGATTTTAGCGGTGAAGATGAAAGTGACCCTGCAGATGTGATGATCGATTTAAATGGCAAGGTTGAAGAGTACATATTGATATTTGATTTAGGAGATGCTGGAGGTGTCATTGTAATGGATGATCTTTCTAAAAGAGACCCAGCGGTGGATACTGGAGAAGTTCTAGAGGAAAAAACGGAGGTTGATGAGAGCGTTTTGAAGACTGAAGTTTCAGCTAGTGGAGATGTTCTACTTGGAGAACCAGTGGAGCCTTGAATAGTATACGGAGACTGTGTCACAACCGTTTTTATTGGAGACGATATTGTCCGAAATGATCTAATAGGAGATGCTACATCACTAACAGATTTAACAGAGGATGTAGTTGAAGCTCCTAGTGTGGATTTTATTGGAGAAGCAGAGGAGACAGACCAAATTGATTTTAAAGGGGATGCTGATGGGGTATTAGAGGAAGAGCTTGACAGGGAAGTAAAGCCAGATTTGGTTTGTCCAGGCACTGTAATTGGAGCAGTTGTCCATGACTGATATGGTCTTGTTGGAATGCCTGGCTTGTATGAATAAGTAGCAGGTACTGGTCTTGTTGCTCCTGCACTTCGATCAACTGGTTCTTTCATGTGTAAATTAAAATTAAATGCAAAATTAACAAAAAGTGATTGAAGAAAACAGAGAGACCAGAGAAAAAAATTGGTCAGTAAAGTTTAGATTATTTCAAAAGCAATTACAACTTTTATAAGAATGATCATGATGATGATGAGGTTGTATGGTAAAATAAGAAGATATCCTCGATATGGAAATGAGCCGAGAACATAAGCAACGTAAAATGAACAATAAAAAAAAAAAGCAAACCATAAATGAAAACCAGACACAACAAGGACATAGAAGACAACACATGTAAAAAAACAATGTTTCAGCTACTAAAACTTCCTATTGACTTTCTGATGTGCTGATTTATATTGAAGCTGTTCACCCTCTAAAATACAGTGTACTGTATCTCGGTGTAGTTAGTGTTCATAATTAGTATGTTCTTTTTCTATTTCTCTGGTTGTACCATTATATAACACACACTACTGTCCATTAAAACAATATAATGTGTAAGCAAGACTTTTTTTTTTTTGTTTGTTTTGATTTCAATTCAAAACTATTCATGCAAACTCCAAATTTATTATGTGACAGGCAGGTAGAGTGCAAACCGTGGAGAAAATTGGGATCAGATATATATATATATGATATCTTCCATGCAGAGTTTGTACATATGTTGCACAATCACAAAGCCAATAAGAGAATAATTGTTTTTGCTTTTTTTTTTTTTTTTTTTTAAAGGAATACCAAAATGATTTTGTTTTCTGTATTTTTTTTTTTTTCATGCTGTCATTTTCTTATGCTTGATAAAACCAAAGAAAACATGGGATGGAATGAATTAAGAAGGCATATGCTGGTGTTGAAGATGATAAATGGAACTTGTGGTTTTGAGAAAATGTTCAAGCAGGGTTAACTGAAATCTACGTTTAAGCGTGCATGGAATATTATGTTGAAACAGGCAATGAATTAAGAGAGTAGTATTTTTGAAAAAAAAGATGTACCAATATTTCCCAATGCCAGTAATTATTATACTCTAGATTTATTTGCTGTACGATGTTTGTAATGAACATAGATGTCCACACAACAGTGTTTTGAGACAATGAGAATAGGGCTTTGGGAAATAACAGTACAATACATTCATATTTCATTTTAAAAGAAGAGTTAATCATTGCTACCATAGGTTATGCTTATTACTTCTTGATTTGTGACAAAGCCTTTTCGGAAAAAATAATCAAAATGGGGAATACACAGTTCATAGATCCCTGCTCTTGTCTTACTTAAAAGATACTCCAAACCCCTAAAGCACTTTAGCTTCCTGAAAAACTTTATACGTGAATGGTGTGTCCTATTTCTTTCACTGTGGAAAAAGTACAGATTTCAATAGAAATTTATACTTTTATAAATGCTGGTTACACCCCCCTGGCTTTTCACGCAGACAACAGGTCCTCTTACTTCTTGGTTTGGTTTGTTCAATGGAGCTAAACTCAAGAGGCAGAAATTGCTCAAAGCACCTGCCTTGCAAATACTTCTCATTGAGCTGCATTGGGAAGTTAGTGATTGGACAGACACAGAAAGTCTGGGTGGGGTTAGAAGGCGAGGGCTTGCAATGGCAGCAGATAAGAGACCTGCAGTTTTTGCAAGCTGTTTTTAGATATAACTAAAATGAAAAAAAATGCTTAATCAAATGAATTCAAGCTTTCACTTGGAATATATCTACTAAACAGTGATGTTTTTGTTATTTTGTATTTGGGCAGCAGAGTGTCCCTTTAATCCTTTAATGCACTCTAGATCAAATGAATTTTTACTAGAAAGGTAATTATAAATCACAATACAAATCAGCATTTTGTGTAAACCATCTGAAATTGTCATGGTCTTATTTCAGCATAATATGGTTAGAGAAATTACAGTGTCCCAGTATCAGTCAGGATTTGTGTTAATCTCTTCTTGACTGCATTGGTGTTTGTCAAAATACTGGTCAATACTCATGCAGATCTATGGACATTTGATTAGGAGTGCTATCAACTATAGTTAAAAGGACAATCCAGGTACCTGCACTAAAAATATGCATATGATAAAGAATCATATTTATTAATTAGTTTGATTATATTTTGTATAATTGCTTATAAAGGCTTGGCCAAAAAATTAGATGAATATGATTTTTATTTACCTGAATTAATATAACAATAACAAAGGATAACTGATCTTTTCTCAATCACTATTAACATTAAATTATTGCAAAAATGGTTTCATAACCTGAAACAAATGTATAATAACAGATTCAAAAAGGTTTTTTGTTGTTGTTTTTTTTTTTTTTCAAAACACATGGATCACTTAGTGATCTGCTAGTAGGCAGGTAACTGTGCCAATGAGGAACCAGTCAATTCAGTTTTAAATCACATATACCTCCAGCAAGATGGCAGCCAGAAAAGGACAAGAGAGGCTATGTGTGTATGAACCTTCACCTATGATGCACCAACAGTCACTTGGAGAAGAGCTGTTGAATGAGCCTTGCACTGCCATGCTTTCCTGGACAACTGTATGTTTCCAGCTGTACTTAAAGGACCACTATAGAGCCAGGAAAACATACTCGTTTTCCTGGCACTATAGGGGTCCCCCTCCCGCCCGGCTCTGGAAGGGGGAAAGGGGTAAAAACTTACCTTTTTCCAGCGCTGGGCGGAGAGCTCTCCTCCTCCGATCCTCCTTCTCTCCTCCCCGTCGGCTGAATGCGCACGCGTGGCAAGAGCTGCGCGCATTCATTCCGGTCACATAGGAAAGCATTTATAATGCTTTCCTATGGACGCTGGCGTGCTCTCACTGTGAAAATCACAGTGAGAAGCACGCAAGCGCCTCTAGTGGCTGTCAATGAGACAGCCACTAGAGGAAATAGGGGAAGGCTTAACCCATTCATAAACATAGCAGTTTCTCTGAAACTGCTATGTTTATGAAAAAATGGGTTAACCCTAGCTGGACCTGGCACCCAGACCACTTCATTAAGCTGAAGTGGTCTGGGTGCCTAGAGTGGTCCTTTAATTGCTATCTTACCCCCCGTGGCAAAGTGACATTTCTGTATCAGTGTGGCTGAAGAAGGGGTTGGCTACGGGAACTGGTGACTGCTTTTGTTTTTGTCAAACGTCTCCAAAATGGTTGACCAGAAACTGGAAGACCAGCTGTGTTCATGGTGCCCCTTTAACGCTGCCTAACAATACATTGAATTCACAAGATTTCGGGGGAAGTCAAAACAGCTGTTGAGATAATTTGTTTACCGTGATTATAACTCCACATTAAGTATCTCGAAATCAAAGTTTTGATACCCGTCCATCAGGCCTTTTGATTCTTTCTTAGGTTGACAAAATTAGTGTCTTTAAACTGGTTAATGAAACCTAAATGCACTTGAAAACTAGAAAAAAATAAATGTATCCTTTTATTATTATTGTATACTGAACTCTGGCTAGTAGATTTCCATTTGTCAGCATAGAATTTCAGTGATATGTTTCCCCGATGGCATGCTGAATGAACAGGTGTCTGGGGAAACCGTGAAAATTATATCTATAGTACTTTATTAGTGGCATCAGCTCTTTCACAAAGGTATTTACTGAATCTGATAGGACATACTCTTCATGTGGTAAACTGTCCAGAAAAAATAGAAAGAAATGGGATCCGTGTGAAAATGGGTGTAAAAGGGTATAAACACCACCTCCACACTGATCCCATGCACCAGGGAGGCACTCCAGTAATGCCCACGGCCTAACCCTAGATACTAGCAACAGAAACAAAGAAGCAAAAACTCACAAACTGTGAATGTAATGCTGACTGGAAATAAAGACGTAGGCACCAAAGCATCCAGTGGTATGGAACAATGTAACCAGAGGGAGACCACTAAATATCTGAAGTAACAAAGTATCAACACAGAAATAAATTGTGACTCCAAATAATAATAAATACCAAACTATCCTTATAAGGCTACTCCCATGCCTAAGTAAGTGAGGAGATAAAGTTACTAAACACATATAGGCTTTAGTAGTCCTGGCCCTTTAATGCATAGGGTGTTCGTAAATCTCACCTTAATTCTGGAGCAACAGTAAATAATGCTAAAGGGAGAAAGGTTACTGTCTAGAGGATCAGCAGCGCTAATAATCAAAAGTAGGACAGATAAAGTAAAGAAAGCCTCTCTCCCTGTTAAACTTACTAAATAGGCATAGAAGGAAAAAAATGAAAGGAAAAAACTTAAATCATAACAAAAACGTGTATCACACAGAACGTGTATAACTTGCATGTGTGTGCAAGTTAAAATTAACTCATAGGAAAGAACCTGACGCGCGGTTCGGTGCAGTATATATGCACCTTTGTCAGAGGAAAAAGATCTACTGAACGTGGAGTCCCTTATATCAGAGTACTGAACCCAAAGGTAATTAACAACAGCCAATCGGTTCCCTGGACATCTTGAAGGGGTGTGTGAGGGGGCGTGACCATCAGATGACTGATGTCATACCTGAAGTATACCTTATTATATATAATAGATGCCCATAACAGGGCTGTCAAATAAAAAAAAGTTTAGTTCATTTTTATTTTATTATTTATTCAATATGTTATTCTTATTTATTGTTTTTAGCTTATTCATCCTCATATAGCCTGTTATTAAGAGTTACAGAAGGTGCATGAAGGTTTCAATGACTGTCTTTGGTCAGGTTCACTGGCAGGGGTTGCAGTATATTTGTTTTTTTCTATATATATATATATTCGGGCTGATGTGTAATGTAGTCGTTGCTGCCGCCCAGGAATAATGGGAGTGAGCGCAGGAATTATCTTTCTGTATTTGTATTCACTTTTTGTATCACACAGCTTTGTTACAATGCTGCCGCCCATCCCATGTGTTCCCTATTAAGGGTTAATAAATATATAGGGATGTATATAAAAAATACCCCTCTATGTCTCATTAGAGATATCTTTGCTAGAAGCTCAAGGAAGCAAGGTGAAGAGTCAGTGTAGGACCCGCTTAGGGGGGTCTGCTTTGACGTTGGCAGGCGGGCATTCCCTCCAATGGCCATTGGAGTAACTAAATGACCTCTATTTGTTTAAATATACATAGGGATTAAGGAGAGAGAGAGCAGGTAACTTGTTAATCCAAGGAAGTTAAGTGCCTGTCCTCCTGTCTCCGATATGAGTTTCAAATTGATGGATGGGTAAGGCAGTGGCTGAGTGACAGGCAAAAGAGGGTTGTAGTCAATGGAGTATATTCAAAGCATGGGCTTGTCACCAGTGGGGTACCTCAGGGATCTGTAATCGACCCATTCTCTTTAATATTTTTATTAGTGATATTGCAGAAGGTCTTGATTTTAAGGTATGTCTTTTTGCTGATAATACTAAGATATGTAACAAGGCTGATGTTCCAGGAGGGATAAGCCAAATGGCAAACGAATTAGATAAAAATGGTCAGAATTGTGGCAACTGACATTTAATGTGGATAAGTGCAAGATAATGCATCTTGGACGTAAAAACCTAAGGGCAGAGTACAGAATATTTCATAGAGTCATCTACAACATCTGAGGAAAGGGACTTAGGGTTGATTATTTCTGATGACTTAAAGGTAGGCAGACAATGTAATAGAGCAGCAGGAAATGCTAGCAGAATGCTTGGTTGTATAGGGAGAGGTATTAGCAGTAGAAAGAGGGAAGTGCTCATGCTATTGTACAGAACACTGGTGAGACCTCACTTGGAGTATTGTACGCAGTACTGGAGACCGTATCTCCAGAAGGCGTTCAGAGAAGGGCTACTAAACTGGTCCATGGATTGCAGGATAAAACTTACAAGGAAAGGTTAAAGGATCTTAACATGTATAGCTTGGAGGAAAGACGAGATGGGGGGATATGATATAAACATTTAAATACAAAATACAAAAAATACATAAAGGGAATCTATGTTTCCATGTTATTCTGCTTCAGGATATTGACAAATTCAAGGAAAGCAATCTCAGTACCAGTCCAAATGATAAGCACATCATCGATGTATCGTTTCCAAAGTTGGATGTGGTTGATATAGTACGCTAGTTCATTGCTGAACACTATAGTTTTTTCCCACCAGCCCAGGTGGAGGTTGGCATATTAGGGAGCACAAGCCATCCCCATAGCTGTCCCCCTTACCTGCTGGTAGTACTTGCCCTGGATCAGAAAATAATTATGTGTCAATATAAACTGCATAAGATTCTTAACAAACTGATTGTGAGTCTGGACAGATGGATTCACTGTATCAAGGAATGACATCATATGGTTGAGTCCTATTTCGTGTGGGATAGACCTATAGAGGGCTTCAACATCCAGACTACAGAGGATGGCATTCTCTGAAACTTGTACGTTTTCCACAACATTCAAGGTTTGCTTGGTGTCTCTAAGATATGACGGTACATTCTCAACTATTTCCCTTAGGACCTGTTCAACATAAACACTGATGCTTTGTGTCGTTATTTCTGCCAGAAACAATAGGTCTGTCAGTAAGTATGGATTGTTTCTTGTGACTCTTTGGGAGTGCGTAGGATGTGGCTATTGTGGGGTTGTTGATGAGCATAAAATTGTACTCCTCTCTGGTTATTAATACAGACTCGAAGGCCTCATCGAGGAGCAATTTGAGTTCAAATTGGTATTTTCTAGTTGGATCTGCACTCAGAATATCGTGTCTGAATCTCCAACCAAGCGTAGTGACATCTCAATATATTGACTCGTATCCATTACCACCACATTCCTTCCCTTGTTCGAGGGCTTAATCAACAATGATTCATTCTGGCTCAGTTTTTGCAATGCTTTGCATTCGCTCACATTTAGATTGCTACAAGGTTTAAGTAACATGTCCCTGTTCACAATTTTCTCAATACCTGCACAGGTTAATTCGACAAATAAATCGATATACTTAAATTCAGTCAAATGAGGAGTGAATTTACTCCTACATTTAAGTTTGGTAAATGGTGCTGCCGTGTTGTCCTGTCTATCATTAGCTGTGAGGAGGTCCACTTGGGTATCCAATATTGCTACATCTGAAGCTTCAAGACCAAGGTTTTTTGCACGTTTCTGACCCTTCAGGCAGTGAAACTTGAGCAAAGCAAGCTTCCTTGCCAATAGGTGTATGTCCCTTGTCCAGCTGAACTTGTCAAATTCCGGCACTGGGACAAAGGACAGACCCCTACTCAAAATACATAATTGCGGGATGGAGAGTTCATATGAGGAGAGGGTCATCTAATATTTTCTGCGTATGTTGTATTGGGATCTCATGCGGCTTCTCGTTAGAGGAGGAAATTTTCCTCTAGGTTCGGTCGCCCTAAACAAGAAACCCCTTTCCTTAGGATACGTTTAGGATTTAGAGTTGTAACTGGAAGGGCATCAGGGTTCGATTCTGAAAATTGGTCAGAGTCAGTTCGTCTATTTCTGCTGGTATTCCTATAAACATTGTCTGTCTTAAAATCCAGGGCATCCCTAACAAATTTGGAATGTTTGCGAACTTTAATAGATGATTGAAATTTTTCCAGTTGGTTCTGGAGAGAGGCTTTCTTTACTTTATCTGTCCTACTTTTGATTATTAGCGCTGCTGATCCTCTAGACAGTAACCTTTCTCCCTTTAGCATTTTTACTGGTGCTCAGGAATTGAGGGGAGAACTACTAACACCCTATGCAATAAAAGGCCAGGACTAATTAAGCCTATATGTATATAGTGTTTAGCACTTCATCTCCTCACTTACTTAGGCATGGGAGTTTGTTATGATTTATGATTTACATTTTTTCTTCTATGCCTATCTAGTAAGTCTCACAAGGAGAGAGGCTTTCCTTATTTCACTTTACTTTATCCGTCTGTCTACTTTTGATTATTAGGGCTGCCAATCATTTAGACAGTGGCCTTTCTCCCTTTAGCACTATTTCTGGTGCTTAGGTACAATGGGGAGATTAACAAACACCCTATGCATTAAAGGGCCAGGACTAATAAAGCCTATATGAATATTGCAGACTTGGGTGTTTAGTAACTTTATCTCCTCACTTACTTAGGCATGGGAGTAGCCTTATAAGACTAGTTCGGTATTTATTATTATTTGGAGTCACAATTTATTTCTGTGTTGATACTTTCTGTTACTTCAGATATTTAGTGATCTCCCTCTGGTTACATTGTTCCATACCACTGGATGCTTTGGTGCCTACGTCTTTATTTCCAGTCAGCATTACATTCACAGTTTGTGAACTTTTGCTTTTTTGTTTCTGTATGTGGTAAACTGTATCTTTATTGTTCTGTTAAAACTTTTTCACTACAGAAGATGAAATCTCCTTGTGCTAACTCTCAATGTATAACTGTCTGTTACAGGAGGTTCTCCGGCTCTCACTCATACCAGCTACATGCACGGTTTGTGCTGTAATTATGTAATGGAAGAATTATTAACATCTTCTAAAGCAGTTAAACTTTTAATAACTATTGTAGTTGTTTTTGAAATAAAAAAATTAAAAAAAATATAAAAACATTTGCTCTAGGAATATGTAATCTCAATTTAGAAGAAACATGGCAATTATTTTACAGTGGATTATTTTTTTTCATCATACACAAAGAAATTGATGTGTGTATTTAAAAAAAATACAGTGCTTGCATTTTACTGATGGAGTAAGCGGATAAAGAAACCGGGGAAAAGCACTTAGTTGACATATTTGAAAACTATCATGCATCCTGATTGGATCCAATCAAAACACAGCAAGAATTCAAATTAGAGTCATGAACTATAGCATACACAGATGAAAGTAAAAAAATGGTATCCCAATCCACTATAAAATGCGAACTTCCTGGAGCATTTAAAATACACAGGAAAGTTTCATAGCATGTGCCTTTGCTTCTGTAAATCAAATTTACTGTCCTTTTAACTCATCTTACTATCTACAGGTTAAAAATCCAAAGCAACTGTCGAAAAGAAGTGTATTATTTTCAAAATTACCCAGACATTTTCAAAGGTAATTTTAACTTCTTAAAAATGGAAATCTTTTGCCAGAAACTAAATCTGCGTGCAACAAATAATTTTTTTCTTCACTCTTTTTGTATGCTTTGTGTCATACTTATTGCAGGGCTCGAAATGTTAATGCATTTGGCTCGGGACTAGTGATGTCGCGAACCGTTCGCGAACGACACATCCCGGCCAATCTCCAGCAGACCCTCCCTCCCAGACCCTCCCACCTCCTGGACAGCATCCATGTTGAAGGCATCCCGGCCAATCTCCAGCAGACCCTCCCTCCCAGACCCTCCCACCTCCTGGACAGCATCCATGTTGAAGGCAGCTTCAACATGGATGCTGTCCAGGAGGTGGGAGGGTCTGGGAGGGAGGGTCTGCTGGAGATTGGCTGGGATGTGTCAGCTGACCGGAGCTCGCCACGAACGGTTCGTGGCGAGCCGTTCGTGGGAAGTTCGTGAACGGTTTGCGACATCACTACTCGGGACACATCTGTACAACAGTTTGTGATTTAACTTGTTATAATGTCCAAAGAATCCTACAATTCTGATGAATAATTTTAGAGACATTAAGATGGTAGAATGATAACTCTTCTTTCAAAAAAAAAAAAAAATTAGTTTTGTTAATATGTTATCAAACTCACTCATTCCAGGCTCAGTCAGATAGCTGTAGCGCTTACGTAAGGCTAGAGATACGAAGTTCTGGCGTCTGTCCACTTTATCAGTCTACAGAGGGGAAAAAAGCACAAATTAAGTTTCGACCCACTTTACAATAATGTTTCCTTCAATAAATATTGTTAGGTCAAGAAATCACACGCGTGAGACTTTAGTGTCTAAAAACTATTAACAAGTCACACAAACTACATTTAACTGACAATTAGACAATATACACATTCGTGTTTTGTATTGCGTTACATTAAAAACAGAAAATGCACATTATGAGTTTTGAAATGAACAAAAGGCAACAATGGGTAACATTGAAAACCTCACTGTATGGAACAAATTTTGTAGTGAGACGTGTAGACAATATTTTGCACCTAATCTTTGGGCTAGAAAGGGGGTAGCCATTTTAAAACTCCACTTATTTGATAACCTTTTTTTTATATGCACTTTTATATCATGGATTTGGATAATTAAAACCAAAGAACCCCACATAATGTTCAAATTACCCTTTTGCTTCTATTACAGAAGGAAATATTTAAAAATTTAAATTTAATGAAGAAATGTCATGCACCTTTTCCGATACATGGGATTTGCTCCCGACGGAAGCCGTGCCTCATTCTCTAAAGTAAACTGGGTAATCCACAGTGAGAGAGTCACAGGTTTTATATACAGTCTATATGAGACAGTCTATATCACACTAATTTCATCTGCAAACCAGCATTTCTCCCGGTTTGAGCAGTGACATAGAACTATCTCACTACTGACTTGCAGAATGGATATGCATATATCTGCACTGTTTGTGTGAACTTTCCACTTGCAAAAGTGTACCCATGAGGAGTGCGCAGTAAATATAAGTTGCAAGAATCGTAAGATAAAATGTGGTTTTCAAAATTCAGTCTATATAATAAAAATAACTCTTCCTGTAATTTTAACATTTTAGCAGCATTTTAAACTCTGTGTTAATTTCCATTATGCTATACAGTATTTTGTACTTAACAAACGTGCTCTGGAACTTAGCAATGCCGGGAAGGCACAGTAATTGTATAATTGCTCTCGGAGTAACATGTACGCCCACTAGATGGCTGTCTTTCCCCCCCTCTCTTTTTAGGCTATGGCTTACCCTTAAAGTACTTAGTACTTTTATATTATTGTATTTTATAGTATCCACTTTTTGTTCCCTTTTTATCCAGTAATGTGTTTTATTAGTGCTTGTACTATTTGTTTACTTTTTGTTAGGGGTTAGAGTGTTCCTCAGCTTCGGAGTTTGCTGCCTTCGGTCTGCCTGCACTAGAACATCAGACGTTTTAACCTTTCTTTTGATATTTTTCTGGCTAACCCTTAGCTGTGCCTTCCTGCCCCGTGTAAAATGGTTTAATATTAATGTCTGTGTTCTTAGGTGGTATATCTCCATCTGCTATTAAAGGGAACACTAGTAAAGAGTCAGATCTCTGTCCTGACTTAGCTGGAATAGAAGATAGAGCATGCCTGCTAAATTGAAAACTATACAGATGGAATAACAGCACTATTTTTTTTACGGTTTCATATACAGTTCTACTATGAACTGATACTCTTTCATGGTTTTACACAAGTCAGAAAGTAATATTTATACCTTTTTTTTTTCTCAATAAAAATGTCTCATCTTATTTGTTACTGAACATGGCTACTTTACTTTATCAAGTGAAAAAACTGCAGGGGGTGCTCCACATCATTCCTGCACTCAAAGGAAAGAGTACGGGGTATTTCCCCTGAGTTTTAGCATTAAACCTAGAGATTTAAGCAGCTGAGATAAGCAGCTGTTAGGTCCCCATAGATCTTTGGGATGCCTATCAGAAAATGGATGAGAGACCAATATAATTGTGATACAGAATTATTGTAATACTCACAGACATGTATTACTTCCTTAGTTTGTGTATATTGGAATGCATCCCCTGCGTTATTGACCTTTTCCAGCTATGGACGCTACAGTTTAACTAGCTTGCTATTATCATGTTGGTAGAACAAAACAAAAAAATGTTTGTGACAAAAAATAAAATCAGAAAATGGATTGTTATACAGTAATCTCTGTGCGATGGTAAGTCAAAGTCTTGCAAACAGCTAGTGACATACAAATTGTTAACATCTGCAGAGCACCTTAAAAATACTAAAATCAAATGTTTATTTAATATTGAGTTGATGAATGAATGAAGAAGCTTAGCGAGTGAGGCTAGATTCCACATAAGATATTCTTGTCTAACCCTGAGTGATGTATAACAAAATACATAATATTACCTCATCATCTTGGTCTGACTCTGTTTCCTTTTGGGTCCAAGATGCATTGCAGAGATAACGTATATTAAAGTGGGCAGCACAGGGAAAAGAATATTAGGACATGAAAAGGGGGACAGGTTGGAAGCACAGTAAGCACAGAACGTAAACAGACAAGTAGATAAGTAGACAGGAAAAGCAATAACTGTATATTAACAAAGCTTGTTATTTGGATACTACAAGTGAAACACACTGAACTGAACGACCTACTTTTAACAAAATTCACAAACCTGACAAAACAAGTGGGACAACACGTTTAATGCATAGTCAGAGTATCCAAACCTTTAGTAAAACTGTAGTAGACTATGGATTTAGATTCTAGTTCACAAACTAAAAGATCTACTTAAGAGTTCACAGCTGTGGAATTTCCAGAGATGGATTAGACCAGTTGGGACAGATAGATAAAGTAGAATTTCAAAAACTTGGCTCCAATCTTATAAAATGAAGGTGGAGATACTGTAATTATATCCTTCTTAATGAATGTACTGTATGTTTTCCATCCGTTTTTGTTGTAGCAATCTAAAAATGTTCTATCTTCTGTGCTTTACTACTTAAAATTTAAATACTGAGTCCCTGTATGACACTAGTGGGTAGAGTAACTTCTGTCAAGAAAACCACCAGAGAGTGGAGACAAGCAAAGGGCGCCTACTTCCTGTACAATGTTTTATCAAAACAGCCACGTTGGAGCAAATTTCATTCTGGCTACTTCTGTAGCTGCCAGGAACCTCCTCATTCAATAGAGTTAACTGCAAGGCACCATTTGCATGTCCCTCAGAGACTGATAAAGCTTCTGATAGAGAGGTGCTATAGAATAGTTTGTACTTTGAAATTAACATTGTATCTCCATGGTTCCACATCCACCAGTCCTTCATATATTAATAACAGGAAGCAGGAAAGAAGGTACAATGTCCCCAGTGAGTCATCCAAACAGAGCTCAAAAGTAGTCATTGAGTAGTCATTGGTGAGTGAAATTTTAGCCCTGTGCCATGGACCCTCCAGGCTTGCAGTGGCAAGTAACCTTCAACGCTTGGCTAGTAGGATGGGACTTGTAATTTTAAGCCCTGCAGCCATGTATTTGTACACTGTAAGCACACAGAGCCTAATCATGTCGCTCTCCTTTACTTGCGGCCATGTGCAGTGACCACACACAGTACAGTTCCCTGAAAGGCCCAGTGTGCACATTACTAATATTCTTTAATTTATTTCCTAACAAGACAATCGCTTACAACAGACTATGAAATGAATTCAGGAAAGATTAATTTACAGCTATTTGTGCAATAGTAAGTTTGAAAACGGTGTGCACTACTAAGAAATACAGACACTAAGTCACAGTTACCAGTATCCTTAAAGGATTCTATGAAGTTGTAAAGGCAAGAAAACATGAACACTGCATTCTTTTAGTGTTGATTCGGTGGCTTTATACCTTTTTTTGAGTTGGTAATGTAATGTTTAAGTTGCAAACAGCAGTCTGTGGCAGGCCTTTAGTAGTTTTTGGCTCCTTCAAAAATGACAGTCGACCACATGGTTCTTGACTTGGGTCTCGGACCTAAAAGAAACAGGCAAATTACTTTCTACAGACCAATGTTACTGTTTTAAAATATATTGTTGATGCTCAATAAGGTAAAGCTAGTCAGATGGGAATCCTACAGTTTAAATGAGGGCGCTTAAAGGAACACTATAGGGTCAGGAACACAAAAATGTATTCCTGACTCTAAAGTGTTAAAAACACCCTCAAGCCCCCCTGGCCTCCCCCTCGCCCTACTAAATATAGCGACATCTTACTTTTATTCACCTGCTGCTGGCTCTTCCCCTGAACTGCCTGCTTGGCTAATATCAGTAGAAGTTATTCTCTGAGCCAATCACAATGCTTTCCCATAGGATTGACTGTCAAGGAGGGGCAGAGGCAGCACAAGTCAAACAGAGTCCTGGCCAATCAGCATCTCCTCATAGAGATGCATTGAATCAATGCATCTGTATGAGGAAAGTTCTGTGTCTCCGTGCAGAGGGTGGAGACACTGAATGGCAGAGCTGGACACTGCAGCACTGCCCCAGGAAGCACCTCTAGTAGCCAGTGGAGGTATCCCCAGGCTGTAATGTAAACACTGCATTTTCTCAAAAAAATAAATAAAATTATCGCAAAAGCCTGAAGGGAATGATTATACTCACCAGAACAACTATGACTACGGCGTCCCTTTAAATATTTTCAGAAAAGCATTTGGAAAATTAGGAGAAATCCGTGCTTGCTAATCATGGGAGCAGATTTTGTTGATTATTAAAAGCATACCTCCCAGGTGTCCCATCCCTATTTTGGGACCAAATCGCTCTCTCCCTCTTTATCCTAATGTCCCTCTTTTCTAGGAGCTCCACCTTGTTGGTGTTTCTGAGTGTATAACAGAGCTCTATAATAATAATACTCACCGTAATATAACTTTAAACCACAATGTGGTTTAGAAATCAGTCTGTGTAAATAACATGCATTGTTCTTGTTCTAAATTTAATTTTAGTTGCATAAATTGATATTCGTAAGTCACCTACAATTTCTCAGAACCCCTAGCCACATCCCCATGCACACCTCTAAAATAATGTCTCTCCTTGTCTATTTGTAATTTTGGGTGGTCATGATTGAGTCCCATTTAAGGTATTCCAGTGCATATAGCAAGCAATCTCATCTTTAACCTAGTGTCCCTACTGGTGCATTGCTTGTGCTGAGTTGAATAGAAATATAAAAACTACCTCTGGAATTTAAAGGGTGTGCAGCTACCTTCCACAAATAAGGCTTGTGCAATGCATTGTGGAATGTTGTCTGCTTTTTTTGGATGATACAATGCACCACTTTTTAGCAGCCTTACTGGATAACGCATTAAAAGGTTATAAAATAATAATTAATGACTTGGCATAGGCATTGAATATTTGTCGACCTCGGTGTGCAAGAAGCAAAATGAATAAGTAGAATGATTTGGACACTTTACCTTCACAGAAAATGGCAGTCTGTTTTCTTTGAAGGCATAAAAATTAAATATTAGCTGCTGTCCTCCTTTTGTGAGAGGGGCTAGGTTTCCATAGCAGTCAACATGAATCGGCTTTCCTTCTAAAACCTATAAAAAATTACCAAAGACAATGAATATTAAGTAAACTAGACATGACAGGCTGTCCATCACACTTCATAAATACTGTTAGAAGTTACCAAACAATATCCATACTCTATACAAAATAATAGTAAAATAGATATATTGAAACAGAAATCCTCAAACAAAAAAAATGTACAGATCAACCTCTCTTAATCGGTAGTTGTTGTGCTATCTTTTTATGGAGTTTATTAAATGGTTACTACAACTTCTAATTTTCTACATAAAAGCACAATTGATAACTATTATCTAGGTCCTTCCTATATTTTGCAGTAAAACTATATACACATTTATTTGCTTTATATAAGACGATTACACAAGGGCGTTTGCAGCATGTTTCAATTGCATTTAATATAAGTACATTTTCTTTTTCGGTTTCCGTTAATTATTTTATACAAATCTCATCATTAAAATTGTGAACAAGGCAGTGTTTCTACTTTGAAATGTTCTAACCGAACTTGGATTTAACATGAGAAACCAACCTCGATATCTTTACTCCTTGCTACTTCTTCAAAGTTTTCCTGCTGTTCCAATGTTTTGTCGACCTTGTCATCTGTCATACAGAAGCAGCGCAGCCTGGCTTCTACTGGGTCATTCATTTTGGCAAATACCACAAATTTGGCCATGTAAGGCACACAGATCAATTCCCTGTAGAGCTGTGTTGCCAAACTTACAGTTTCTGGAATCTGATGGCAGTCACCAAGCCAAAATCTACAAAATAAAATTCATAAGGAGTTACACCAGCCTAATGTCAAATTGAAGAAGTATATCAGAAATAATAAAGCCTGTTAAATAGTAGGCCAGAAATCCTACTTTAAGGACTAACACAAACATTAATAGGAAGGGTGAACATAACTCTTTAATTTTTCACTTGGATTGTTCAAAGTTTACCTGGCTGACACATTGGTTGTAAAAGATACGCAGTTATTCACGAAAGTCAAAGGCGTTGTTCCCGTAATATCTTCCCACTGTGCTGGGGAGGTCCCACCTATAAGATTAATTAGGTAAGAAAACATTTTTCACTAGTGGTAGATAGTGCATAATAAAATTCCTATTATATTCCACGTTTTTATTGTTTTAAGATTGAGAAGAAAAACAGAGTCTATTAAATGATTAACATTGAAAGTAAAAATTATATAGGCACAATTAACAAGATTAGAGAGAAAGACCTGAGCGGAGTAGTGGAACACAGGCGTAATCCTGGGAGAATTGTATAAAATGTCTGCTACTCTGTACTATTATTTCTCCTGTTTCAAAAGATTTAGACATTATTTCACTGTTTTAAATAGTTCCTGAACTTCACACTATCAAATTGAATGAATGGGCTTGTTTCAGAAACTATTTTAGTGTAAGAATTGAGATAAAGAGTTTGAAACTATGAAAAAGACTGTTTCTTTGTAGTAGTTTAATCCTGTAGGTAATGCTGTCATTGTACAGTTGGATTGCTTTGGCTAAGTTCTAGAAATCCAACACATTACAATACAGCTTACATATTCTTTTAAAACGCTAGAGCAGGGGTAGGCAACCTTTTAGTAGTACTATGCCAAAACAAGATTTTGAAGTCCCTTTGGAGTGCCATTCCTATTTTTTGAAAATGGAGGTGTATATGTTGCCGTACTGTACTTGTGTTATTTATGTGTTCTGCAGTTCCTTTGTAGCATTCTATTTGTGCATATGTGGGCTGTTATTTTGTATATGTTCATGATTAATTTGTGGTATTGTGTATGATACCTATGAATGTGGCTGTGTATGGGGGCTGCTTGTGTAATTGTTTGTGAGAGGCTGCTTGTCGGGTTGTGTGCATGTATGTGGATTGTCAGTGGTGGACTGCTTGTGGGGACTGTGTGTTTGTGTGTAGGATGTTTGTATTATTTGTACGAGGAAGAGGCATCTTCTTCATTTCTGTGTATATCTAGCAGTGTGTGTGGATTCCCTGGGGTCCACTTGGGAACGAGCTGACTGAGTACAGGTCAAGGGCAGGAGCTGTTGCGGTCTGCTCTTCTTCAGTGCAGATTCCCATTTACAATTTAAGTGCTGCAATGCGTAATTTGAGGATTGTCCTTCACCACCTGCAATCACCGCTCGGGGTTTCACTAGCCGATATCTGAAGTTCCACTTAGACTTCTGATAGGCCAGAGCCTGTTTGGCTCTGGTAGCCTTGATTCTGGTAGCCTCAAGTGTCATAGGTTTCTAATCAATCCCTGCTTCAGGGCCTAGGCATTAGTTTAAACCAGAAGTCACCTAGACTTAACTCAATAAAATGTCTAGTAACAGGATCATAGTTGAACAAAATTGTAGTCCAGGCACTCAAGGATCAGTTAAACAGCAACGTTTCTATCCCACAAGGGATCTTTCTCAAGCTTGAGAAAAGATCCTTGGTGGGATTGAAACAATGCACTTTTCAACCGATCCTTGAGTGCCTGGAACACAATGTTGTTCAATTATTACGGTGGGTGTAGCCAACCCCAGGTCTGGCTGCACCAGTATTTGAATAAGCATGCGGTATTCCTCTTTTTTGTTTATATACTAGTAACAGGATCATATTATATTGAGTGTACTTATTAAAACCGAACATTTCTTGAATTTGCATTGGCATTTCTTTCCACTCACCTGTAATACTACACAAAAGCCTTAAGCTTGGAGTGCTGTCCCCTTTATAACCATTGCTTTCACCTTCTCCTGAAGGAGGTGGCACTGGAATTGTCATGGTAATGGGTTTGTGGAATTTCCGTCTTCTGGGTTCCACTGTAACAATTGGGCTAAATGTGGCTCTGTTTCCAATAACTTTTTTGACCAGTTCGTCAGGTGCTGGTTGCGCCTGTTACATATGTAAAAAAATAAAATATTAAAATCATCCAATAAGCATACTAAACAGAGAAGAGTATAAATCTATAGGGTATTCTGGATTCACAAAAACAAAACAAAAAAAGGTGACAGAATTACCCTCAATAAGACTGTTCTAAGTATTCAATTTCTTGCTGACATATTTTGCTAAACATTGCTAGATAAATAAGGCTTCATATCTATTTTTTTTATATCTCACAATCTGCTGATTTCTCTATGCAAGAACTTGAACAACCCATCCTCAAATATTTTCATTAGTCTAGTGATCACATTACAACACCAAGGAGACCTTAAAGAGACATTATAGTCACCCAGACCACTTCAGCTCAATAAAGTGGTCTGGGTGCCAGGTCCCCCAGGTTTTAATCCTTCAGATGTAAACATAGCAGTTTCAGAGAAACTGCTATGTTTACATAGCAGGGTTAATCCAACCTCTAGCGGCTGTCTTCCTGACAGCCGCTAGAGACGCTTCTGCGACGCTGGATGCGAAATTCGCACCCAGCGTGCAGAACGTCCATAGGAAAGCATTGAGAAATTCCTCTCCACTCGGAAGCTGACGTCAGTGGGGGAGGAGAGGTCACCAGCGCCGAGGGAGCCTGGCGCTGGATTAAGGTAAGTTGTAACCCCTTCAGTGCCGAGAAAGGGGGGACCTGAGGTTGGGAGGGTCCTAAGGATTATATAGTGTCAGGAAAACGAGTTTGTTTTCATGAAACTATAGTGATCCTTTAACTAGTTTTGTTCAGTGGACTAGGAGATAAGAATTTACCTATTTTTCCAAGAGTATTCCCTCTCTCATTATGTCTAAAAGACCACTAGTAAATAATAGGACCCCATGAAATGTTGCCTAAAAATATACAAATTGAGTATTAATTTTCTCTTACCTGTAGTCCTACTCGGATTCTCTTGGTTAAAGCTCCTTCTGGAAAGGATGCTTGAACATGTGGGACAGTCGTGCTTTTCAGTACACCTCCCTCAGGTCCAATCTGGTTACTTTCTTGCTTTATCCGAGAAACAACGGCAAAGTATTGAGGAAAATCCTTTGTTACAATTCTGCAGATTCGTTTCTTCTCCAACTCTTCTGCACTGTCCAGTTCTGAAAAAAGCCAAACATTTTAAATCTATTTCTTTACATTCTATGTGCAATAGTTAGTCTTTGAAACATTCTATCCTTAATAATAAACTGAAAGTTATTTCTCATTTGTAACTTTGCACTTTCTTTTAGAAGTCTTATATTTTACAATATATCAAAATGCATCTACAATTCATATGCATTCTCAGATTCAAATTCTACTAAAGATCACATGGTTTGCAGTTTATGGTACTGAATATAAAACCGGCAGATACATAATCAAACCTGCCCAACTACTGATGAGACTGTAAATATCTGTACTGGAAAAGACTGCGTTGTATTATATTTATACATTAGCCATGGATATATTTCAGAATACTTAAGAGGGAAAAACCTTTCTAAGCAAACAAATCTGGTAAACCTGATTAAAACAACACAGATCTGCACATTGTGGGTTAATATTCTAATAATTTGTATCTAAACAGTGTGCTAGCTTAACGGCTAGTAAATGTGTAGATTAGTAAATTCTATAAAAGCTGTTACCCAGCATTCTGTTCTAGGTTAGATTTAGTGGGGCTGCTGTAGTCTCCTACAGCCTCCAACATAACCTGTCCCAAGAGCAAAAGTATTCTGCTCACAGATGATGGTGGGCAAACCTCACGCGGAATACCCTCCATCCACAGCTGGTCCATTTAACAATTGGTGTTTACAAAATATTTTTTTTTAAAGTTCTCACTTGGGCATACGTAGATCTACCTTCATATTTAATGGAGACCATTTCTGGTGTTAGAATGGCAGTATGGTAATTGACTAGAGCTTTTTATGTTTTATATTATTATACTTAAACATGTTTAATCTTATATTTCATTATTAGTTTAAATGCCTGCATGCACCATTCTATTTTCCAATGATTGTTGGATTTCTCAGAACTACTTCAGAGACTTGAGTTCAGAGATTTATCATTAGAAATGTAATATGCCAAATATATTCCAGTTTCATTTTCAGCACAATCTGTTAGTTTACTTAAATTTTAAATAATTATTTTGTCCAGAAGATGGCATTGTAGCCCCAGTGAGTATGTCCCTGGATTTAGTGGGGTTAAAGCCTTTCTGTTAGCGATAACATCTCTATTAATCATTCCAGTATACACCAACAGGTTTATTCGTGAGGATTCAAGGTGAATTCAGAGTAAATTTTAAAATTTAAGGTCAAATTAGTTGAACTGCAACATTTTCCAAGTCCGTTAGGCTTCCAGTTTGGCCTTATATTTGAAATTCACTTTGAATTCTCACTTAGTAAATAACCCTGTAAGACTGAAATGTTTACGGGTTTGAGCTGTGCAGTCGAGGCATTTATGAAACAAAATTTCAACTGATGAGCTTCTGTGAAAATGTTTTTTCTAGAATAATAACAGCACCGACAATAATGACAATTTATCTGAATGGAACAGATTATCATTAGTTTTATTTAAAAGACACCATTTTTTTTTGCGGCACTGTACAGTGGACACATTAACAAAAAGATAGGCAAAAGAGACATATTTAGACTAATCCGTCCAAAAATAGGAGAGCCCTGTCTGTGAGCCTGAAATTTACTATGAAAGACAATTTTATAGAAAATTGTTAGTTGGCAAATGTTGAGAGATTTCCCATGATGCTTAGCTACCCTAAACTCTGGATAAGCATCATGGGAAATATACCTAAAATTTACCTAATATCTGAGAAGCCAAGGTTAGGCAAGAATATAAGGCCATATAAAAAGAATTGGTGATTTAACATAGACATGCAAGAAATGAATATGTCCTGCATTTACATCATTGCTAGTATATAAATCAAGATGTATATTGCTTAGCAAATACGTTACGCTTGGAGGAAGTACAAACTAAGCATAAGCAGATACTCAGGCTTACCTTCGTCCATGCCATTAAGCAGCTCAGTGAGTTCCTCCAATTTGCAGTCATATTGATGTTCTTTCCAAGATTCTCCATTTTCACTTCTCAGCACAATTAATTCTCTCTCCTTACTGCGCATGGATCCAAAATGGGGGATCTCAACTATCACAGGTCTGTACAAAAACAATACAGCAGCCTTAACACTTGTAGCGCAAGTCACCTTTTCTAACAGAGTAGAACGCTCTCTAATAAAAAGTGCAAGAAGCCGCATAATCAAAGTTTAGTCATTTGAGCACATTTTTGACATCTGTTGTTTTCTACTTTAAAAACTTTAGAGGAAGAAATGGCCTCTTTATAGCATTGTGCAAAGTATGTATTAAGTACAGTAGGGCTTGATGGCTCCAAATTAAAATTGGTTTTCCAATTGGAAAAAAACCCAGTAGTGTAAATATACAGATTATATCTCAATGGTTCAAGTCTGATTGTGCAGCTTTCTGATATTGATAGACAGTATCTACATTTTCCTACAGAGGTTGTACATTGTCATTTAGTCAACATTTTCTGGAAAAGGAAAGAAATCATTTGCATGACATGACTAAAACAGCATTAGGTGACGTATTTTATTTATAACTTTGGATTAAAAAAACCAAAACATTTGTTTAGTAAAAACAGACTAATATTTATCTAGGTTTATTTAGACCACAGCTGTGATCTTGGTCCATATCCTATTCAATTCTAAGATGATTAGGTAATTTTTTTTAACCCATGAAGGACCTACGATTTCAGAACAATTAGTCTTTTAAGGATCCCATTCCAAAACGGGATATCCCAATCAATGAATGATTGCACGGCTGTGGGAAACAAACAATTCAGCAAGGCATTTTAAAGGAACAATCCAAGCACCATAATCACTGTAGACTGCTTTTGTATTTCAAATGCCTGCAGTGCCTGGGCACCCCACAGTGTAAGTAGTCAATCCATTTAAGAACAATTTGACAACTTACCTGGGGTCCACAGAAGCCTGCTGCCACCTCCTCTGGAGCTGGATGACCATGCAAGCAGATTCCATTACATACACTGGTCTAAACCCTGCACTGCAAAGCCAGCTCATTGGCTGACCTCATCGGCTAAATGCTCTCATCCAATAAGTGTCTCTCTGCACTGCCAAGCTTAGCTCAGTTCACGAGCTTTCAGGCACAGAAGAGATGGCAGTGGGTGGGTGCCTGGCATATCCCAGGCAGGTTGCCAAACCGTTCCTAAATGGGTTGGCACCAGGACACTGGGTTGGCACCAGAACCAGTACAACAGGCTTTAGTCATTATGGTGCTTTGAGTGTTCCTTAAAAGACCACATTGTTGATAATGTGAAGTGTAACATTTGGTCCTTGAGCGGTTAAAATATGATAAATTCACTTTAGACAAACAACCAGAATAACACTGGGTATAGTCCAGCCCTAAGTAAGGAATACATGCAATGTAAATACAATCTTTGCAGGTTAATAGGTCAGATACTGTCTTCTTAGTGCCAAAGACAACATATTTTTGTGTGCGGGTTAACAGGACTGTTCTCAGAGAAGGTATTTCACAGCCATCTAAAAGTTTTCTTTGATTTTCTTATTTATAGTTTGGCATATTTTTCTTGTATTAAACACCATAATTCTTCATGTTATATTTTCCTTTAAAGTACACGCAAACTAATAAAAAGTATACAGGTAAAATTTGAGACACATGCCTTATTTAAAGATCCTTTCTCAAGACAATTAGAGATAAATTACACTTGTTGTGCTTCTTTGTAACTTTAAGTATAAGGTTGAGTTTTGTATGATTGATCAGGAATCTCTGATTATTCACACTATAGTATAGTCCATGTGTCTCCTTTCCTCACCCCAGCCCCTCCATGTGCCTCCTTTCCTCCCCGAGCTCCTCCATGTGTGTCATTCCCTCCCCCAGCCCCTCCATGTGTCTCCTTTCCTCCACCCAGCCCTTCCATGTGTCTGTCTCTCTCCCCAGCCCCTCTGTGTGTCTAATTCCCTCGCCCCATCCCCTCCATGTGCCTCCTTTCCTCCCCCGAGCACCTCCATGTGTCTCCTTTCATCCTTCAAGCCCCTCCATGTGTCTCATTCTCTCCTCCCATCTCCGCCATGTGACTCATTTCGTCCCCAGCCTCTCCATGTATATCATTTCCTCTCCCAGCCTCTCAGTGTATCTCCTTTCCTCCCCCAGTCTGTCCATGTATCTCCTTTCCTCCCCCTAGGCTCCTCCATGTGTCTCATTTCCCCCACCTTGCCATGTGTCTCATTACCCCCACCCCTCCATGTGGCTCCTTTCCTCCCCCGAGCACCTCCATGTGTCTCATTCCCTCCCAGCCCCTCCATGTGTCTCCTTTCATCCTTCAAGCCCCTCCATGTGTCTCATTCCCTCCCCCCAGCCTTTCCATGTGTCTGTCTCTCCTCCCATCTCCGCCATGTGACTCATTTCCTTGCCCAGCCTCTCCATGTATCTCCTTTCCTCCCCCTAGCTCCTCCATGTGTCTCATTTCCCCCACCTTGCCATGTGTCTCATTACCCCCACCCCTCCATGTGTCTCATTCTCCCCCACCAGCCCCACCATGTCTCCATTTCTCCCACCTGTCCCTCCATGTGTCTCCTTTCCTTCCCCCCGCATCTTCATGTGTCTCCTTTCCTTCCCCCCAACATCTCTATGTGTCTCCTTTCCTTTCCCCCAACATCTCCATTTGTCTAATTTCCTCCCCACAGCCCTTCCATATGTCCCCCCTCCCACTTCCATGTAGCGTGGCCAAGCGGACCACACTCAATGAGCACTTATTTTTAGATCGGGGGTCCACTTAGCCACACTACATACAGTGACCGGCAGGAAGGGAGCACTGCACTCTCAAACATAAAATGCATTGCACTTAGCAAATGTGAATTATCGGATTGAACTCTTCAAGGTGTGCTTGTCTTGTCACTGACAAAGTAGCAAAATATTTTATAACAATTAACTTATGCATTTTAGTTCATATTTAAAATATAAATTGTCCTTTGATTGAACTATTTACAAAATGCATTTAAAACTCTTGTTTTAAAGGCTCCTGTAGCATTTTTGTTTTTAAATATGTCCAGTTTGGAGAAGATGACAGTCTGTGCACTTAGCAACTAAGGGAAATAAACCTCCACCCTCCCCACCCCCCCAAAAAAATACCCCTTTGCTACATCGTTTTGTTCCCCTCTCAGCTTGGTTTAAGACCAACAGGATCAGTGATATGCCAGGGCTATTATAACAGTCAAGTTTATTTGTACTGTCCTAAGAGCATTAAGCAATATCAGCTTCTGTGAACAACTCCCGTCAGATTCTGCAAGGCTTTACAGTAGAAGTTACTTCCACCATGCTGTTCAAATGAACTAATCATGTAAGCCTGCATCTACAAATATATGTATATATATCCCATAGATCTAATCCAGATGCCTGAATTTCCAGGTTAAAGTTTAAACATTCAGTCGTACAAAATTGTCATTCAGGAAATGGCAATGACGTAAATGAGATCCCTACATCCCCATTTTTTTTATCTGGATCTCAAAAAGGATAACCCTTAATGAGATTGTGGAAAGAAACCAAAATTGCAAGATGCAAATCTGTTTTTGTTTTAATACCCTATTTTGAATAATTTTGTTGAATGTATGTAAGGGTAAGAGAAGTAAACACATGGTATTGAAATTACATTTGTTTTTTCACACACCTTATACCTCTTCATGCTGATTAAAGATTAGTAAAGAGAAACATTTTTTTTTTAATTTGGTCATGTATGAGAGCAGGCTCAAAGAGGGTTCTGATTTAAAAGGGAGTAAAATTGTGAAAGTGGAGGAGTCACTATAGAAACGTGTCTGCTGGCTCCACTGGTTCCTTTGCCCAGTTATAATACGTTACCCCTTTTTGAGTAGGACACTTTTATAAATCCATCCAGATTCTGTTGAATCCCATTAAGGACCTGCACTAACTAAGTAAATCTAATCGTGGTTTGTTTAATTTTCTACTATGTCCACATTATGGACAGTATTTCAATACTCTAGGTATTTCTTAGGCTTACATTAGATTACCTAGACACAATGCTTACTCCTGCTTATAACTCAGCTCTACTTTTTTGGCTCATGTAAAACCATTTTCCTATTTTGAATGTATTCCCTCTTTCTTTTACTTTACATAATTACAAAGCATTCTTTGCCAACTGCAGTGTTTGTTTTCTCTTCTCTGTGGTTTCTTATCTCTTAAGAGATGCCTCAAATTGTAGATCTCTTTTCTAGGAGCTCCACATTGTTGTTGATTGAGTGTAGAACAGAGTTCCACCAAAATAATACTCACAGTAATGTGTCTTTAACCACTTAAGGACCAAACTTCTGGAATAAAAGGGAATCATGACATGTCACACATGTCATGTATCCTTAAGGGGTTAAACTACAATAAATATTCTTAGAAATCAGTCTATGTAGAGGGGGCATGGCCTGACCGAGGAGCGAGTGGAGCTCCACTCCGATAGTACCGCTAAGAGCCAAAAACTGCAGATTACAACCTACAATATAGTGAACATGGACAAAAGGCACTTGAAAAAACACCAGAAGAGACACCCAGACACTGTTGGTAGCATTGGTGGTAGACCTTTTCACAGCCTCACACCCAACCCAGGCGTGCTCCCAAGATGGCAGCGGCTCGGCCAGTCGACACCGGGATCACCACACAGAGCCAAGGGCAGAACCACAGATCCGGGCTCTCCTTCTGAGACGGCCCGGATTGTGGCGAAGGTCAAGCGGAATTCCAGGCTGGAGCAGCACCTGTCGGACAAGGCATATGCGCACAATCAGGCCATTGAGCACATAAACCGCATGGAGACTAGGCTAGGGATGGTGAAGCAGGCAATTGAAGACCTGGCCAATAGGTCACGCGAAACAACATCTGTCTGAGGGGATTAGAGAAAATAGAAAAAAAGGAGGGGGATACATGGAGGGGGAGGAGCCAGGCCACGGGGAGTTTGGGACTGGGAGCCCCATAGCCAAATATCGTATAAGGCAGGGACGGTGAATGCTTAATTGGGGGCACACTCATAAGGTCCCTAACATTGATCAGGAGACTAGCGCGGGTTTTACCCCTTCCCTCACTAACCTGATCTCCCTCACAGATCCAAGTGTTGACGGCCCAGAAAGGGAGGTTCCAGGTAGAGTGGGGAACGGGTGTGGGTTTTAATTTATTTTTCATTTATCATAGTTACATTGTTACATAGCTGAAAAGAGACTTGTGTCCAAGTTCAGCCTTCCTCACATATGTTGTTGCTGTTGATCCAAAAGAAGGCAAAAAGCCTAGTCTGAAGCACTTCCAATTTTGCCACAAACTAGGAAAAAATTATTTCTTGACCCCAAAATAGCAGTCAGATCAAGCAGCTATTACCCCACTAATTAGAAATTATATTCCTGTATGTTATGTTTTTGTAAGTATTTATCCAATTGCAGTTTAAACCTCTGTAGTGACTCTGACTCACCAAGTCATCGGGAAGAGGGATGGAGGTCTTGTTGGCCCGCTGCCGGCGGAGCACCTTCGTGGGGAGGGTCGGTTCTGCACCAGCCTTCCAGCTTGACCCGACAGGCCAGAGGGTCTGACACCAAGGTCAGGTGCAACCCGAGCAACCGTACAAGGCTGCCCATGCTTCTATACTGGGAGCTTCTTTTACAACTACGTGTATAACTGTTTTTTTCAGTCTGTGATTTATGAATGTATAACCCTAATTTCTGCAGCAGTCATCCTGGTGGGGGGATCCGGGTTCCCTGATATTGGTAATTGTTCACTACATGATTAGGCTTTAGCCGGCTGTGCCCCCAAAGGGGTCACTGGACACTTCTGTCCCCGGGCAATTGAGAGGGGAGGGGATGCTCAGGTGGTACTAGGCTGAGGCCTAGTAGCTCATCCAGGAGGGAGACACCTAGAGGAGGGTGACCCCAAGACCACTTTTCTTACCCCTCAGGTCTCCGGTATTGCCTTTCTTAAATCCCCACTCCCAAAAGAAGACAAAGGAGTCAGCTGTACGGGTCATTGCTCATTTCTGTTTTGTGTTTAGTTTATAGATTCTATCCATGGTGGGGTCTGTTGTCCTGTTGTTTGCAGTTTTTTCATATATAGCACAATGTCTGTGTAGCGGTGTATTCGGTTTATGGTCCATGGATCTACATCTCATGCAACGATTTTTAGAGTGGGGGGTGAGGGTGCATGCACACCGAACTGGTCTGGCGAGAAGTAAGACCAGCCAACTGTATATGTATATATTCCCTCTTTTCTTCTCTTCTTTTCCTTTCCCTTAGGGTAAGGGGTGGGCTCCGGAGGAGGTGTGCATAGTCCGTCTGACATTTGATCCCCGGAGACTCGGGAATCGACTGGTGCGGTGGGAGGAAAGTGATGCTCCACACCGAGAATCATGGCCTTGAAAATGACTTCTTTAAACGTTAAGGGCTTTAATGCCCCCAAGAAGTGGCTTATGTTCCTCGAGATGAGATGCATGAATTTGGACATAGGCTTTCTACAGGAGACACACATAGCTAGACACACTAAGCTACTACTAAAAGACCAAACATACTCTAAGTCCACTGAAGCTAGGTCCCAGAGAAAGCAAAATGGAGTGACGATCCTTTTTCACAACAGATGCCCTATTTATATTTCGACATGCAAAATAGACCTAGACGGGCGGTATATTATTGCGACAGGGTCCTTGTTATCCCACACACTCCATTAAATTAATGTGTATGTCCCAATACCCCGGACGTTGGATTCTGGGAGACGCTAGAATCTAAAATTAAGGTGCTTCCGCCTCATAGTGGGGGTGGGGGAGGGAGGGATTTCAACGCAGTGCCATGTCCCGCAGGAGCGCCTCCAAAGGATAGCCCCGGTCCCAGGGAAGGGGCGTGCAGGACAAACTGCTCCACAAATTCATCTGAACCACGAAATGGTGGACATATGGAGGGCACGTCACCCGAGTGACAGGGACTATTCATTTTACTCTGCTCCCCATGGCACATACTCAAGGTTCGACTTCTTTTTGGTAAATAGCATGAGCTTAACCAGAATAACATCCGCAACCATCAGATCTATCACATGGTCGGACAATGCAGAAGTCAGCTTATTGCTTGGGAATATAAGCACAGCGTCCCTGTGGAATTGGAGACTTAATTCCTCATTGTTGAAAGACCCAACGATTACTGTGGTCATCCGTAAAAAACTGCAGGAATACTTAATTAAGAATGATATGAACGAGATGTCCCTAGGGACTATCTGGGCAGCCCACAAGGCCGTAATTCGGGGCACCTTTATACGCTTAGAAACGTAAAAAAAGAAAAACTAAGCTGCTGACCCAACTACTTGAATCACTATGAACCCTCAAATAATGAAATAAAGCAAAGCCTACTGAACGAATATTGGAGCAACTCCGAGCCACTAGACGCTCTATCCACGAGCTGCTCTTAAATGAAACAGCGAAGGCAATCACATGGTCCAGGAGAACATGCTACAAGAAGGTGGATAAGATGGACACACTATTGGCTAGGACTCTTCGCCTGAGACACAGACAGTCTCATATCACTTCCATCAAACATAAGGATGGATCCCTTAAAACCAACTTACAGGAGATCGCAACAGTCTTCACAGACTTTTACAAAACTCTATATAACCACTCCCCGGCCAACCAGGGTCACCAGCAGGAGGCAGAAGATCGCATTGCAGCATTTCTGGTGGACTTGGGGCTGCCCAGAGGCAATACACAAACTAGGCGGCTACATTATAAGTGATGAAATAGATAAAGCTATATCAGAATGGAAGGGAAATAAAGCCCCTGGCCCAGATGGTTTCGACAGAGGGGTATTACAAAACGTTCAGGGACGACCCAAGACTGACAAGGACCACCTACTTCCAAAACATCATAGACCCATATCATTCATAAACCACGATACCAAACTGTATGTAAAGATCCTGGCAGATAGACTAAACACTTACCTGACCAGGTGGGATTTGTCCCCGGACGACAGCTGTTTGAGAACACACGCAGAAACAGTTACCTTATTTGGAAACAAACCGCCGCCAGCACCCCAACACTAGTGGTTTCTATTGATGCTAAGAAAGTATTTAATCGGGTCAAATGGCCCTATCTTTTTACCCTATCATCTCACCTGGGATTCCCCAACACTTATAACTCGATAAGAGCCATGTACACCAATGTGAGGGCGCAGATTAAAATCACAGGAACCCAACCAAAACCGTTCCAGTTGAGCAACGGGACGAAGCAGGGATGCCCACTGTCCCGACTGCTTTTCGTTCTTTCCTTAAAACCTCTTCTACATGCATTGAGGAACCACCCCCAGATATAGAGATTAATACATAAAATTATACTTGCTGCTAGGAGGGCACTGGCACAATCATGGCTTAAGACGACCGTCCCTGCTACACCAACAATCATAGACAAAGTGAAAGACGCCTGCCTGGACAATGAGCGATGAAAACGTTTGAAAAAACTTGGGAACCGTGGTTAAGTAGCGACCTGACAGACTAATGGACACAGTCATGGGAAGTAACCGACAGTGAGTGCCCCCCCCCCCCTCTCTTTTTTCGCTATTCCTCTCCTCTCTTACTTTCTTAACTATCCTTTTCTATACTTCTCCACTTCTACTCTTTGGGTCTGTTTTCGAGAAGCTAAGGGGTAACCCCAACAACACTAGGTTATCTACAGTAAGCGCCAGAGAGCATCCAGGGGCAGGGTACAAAGTTTTCAGACCCACTATAAGCAATATTGGGCAACTGTAAGATAACGGATCAACTGCACACAAAAGGCATCACAGCATTGTGTTCATCTCATTATATTAACCAAAATACATGATGGGTTCTGGCCAAACAGATAATCAGTCGGGGATTACAACAGCTGTTGTCTGTGTTACTACCATTGTGCACAATAGATAACTGTATATATTAATGTTGTACTCCGAACCATTTGTAAAACGGTATGTTGTGTATGCAAACCTGTCATTCAAAAATAAAGAATTGAAAAAAAAAAAAAAGGAAATCAGTCTATGTAAAAAAGATACTTTATTATTGTTCTAAATTACATTTTAGTTGCATAAATTGTTAAGTATGTCACCTAAAATGTCTCTGAAACCCTTAAATTGAAGTGTCTCTCCTTGTACATTTAAAATGTTGGGAAGAATGCTATTGTCAAAAGAACACTCAAATGCACCTATGCTATGGTGCAAAATAATTTAATCTCCTTGTCTACCTGTAGCTATAAAGCACGAACTTCACTGAATAATGTGATAGGATCGCTTTGCCTTTGTTTACAAATAAGGAGTAGGTCCTCTAAATGGCTTCCCCTAGTTTCTTCTGTAGAGGTAGGCTCTCTGATAGTATCTACATATTTGTATGAATGAAACTGTTACCAGTGCTGCCCCATAATTCACTGCTGTTCAGGGGTTTATTTTTATTGCCCCTTAAGCATAATGGGCTGGCAAACACATGCAAAAAAAAAAAAGTCCGCTACTGTGTACAGAGCTTCCTACAGCAGCTGCGCATCTGTGGGATTTACCATACATACAGGAACTTGAAAAGAAGCATGGATTTTTTTTTTCTCACACCTTCCCCGCCCAAGAAAAAAATACAAGACCACAACTTCCTATTCACCACCTTTGGCCTCCGCAGTCCACTTTCCCCATGTAGGACATACTCATGCAATGGGATCCAGAGAACACAAGAAATGGAGTAAGTGGAGTGCATACGGACATGAATAAATAAAATGGTAAATACGTAAGATTTAATTATAATATTGTAAATCTTGAAACATGTAATACCATTGAAAATTTGAGATAATGGAAACTAGTGATGAGCTAAAAACTGTGAAATCTGTGGTAATCCTAAAAAGTCATTGATGTCCATTCATGAAAACCATGGAGCCCATCCCACCTCCCCTATTCTGATATTCCTGGAAGTATTTCCTTTGTTCTTTGAATCTTTCTTACATCCTTGTTAGAATTATGTCCTTTATGGACCAAAATGCTTTTGCAACTCAGACTGACCTTGGGATTTGGCTCCTTTCCTGAATATGCTTTGTCAAAAATACATTTCACCTAGAATAGGCTTCTTAAATTAATTTAAACAACTTTTTTCCTGACCAGTTTTAGTTGTATTTGCTGTTGGAACTTCTTATATGTTATAGTACTTGGGTGACCGTGAGCACCATATACTTAATATTTGTTTTGCCTGAATTATATATTTGTCTAATTCAGATATTGTATTTGCATTTCCTTTAGGCCTACTGTCTGTTGAGTGACGCTTTGCTGATTAGCATGCCCCACATTCTTGCATGACGGAAGAGTCGCAGGTACCCTCTAATGATTATCAGTCCATAATCAGTGTCCGTGGATGCTACAGTGAAAAGGTCCTGGCTAAGGTTTTTTCCTCAGACACTGAAGATGAAGATGGCCAAACATCCCCCTAGCAAATGACACACTGTGGACTCAATTTCTTCCACTAATGAACATTCCCACCTGGCAAAACAAAACTGGAAAGGTGAAGGGAAAGAAATTGAAAAGAAAGACCCTGCTAAATACCCCAAGTCCACTATAACAATGTCCCCTGTATCATCCCGTTCCATTAGATGATGACTATATTTTCCCTCAATCCCTTTTGATTGTGGACGAGTGGTAAGTGGATGACTCTGCTTTGGAGGAAGATGCATGGGAGGCAGGGACTACCTCGCACTCCCCTTTTGTCCAAGAAACCTGCCTAGGTGTGACCCAAGTCAAGGATGCAGATGGTAAACAGAATTCAGCTCAGGCACTGGCGCCTCTGGTCAAAGGATGTTCAACCCATGTAATATTAGACACCCTCGTTCGGGTGAGTGGACATCACAAGATAATCTGACTAAATTCATACCACATAAATGGGCACATGACATAAGGAAATGGTTCCAGTGGTGTTTTTGCTTAATTGGTAACACCAATGTGGCCTCTCCTTGCAGAGGCGCAAGGCTGCGCTAATGCGCGATTTCGGCTCAAACTGGGAACTGGGACTGCTGGCATAGGACAGACTGTTTGGTGAAGCCTTTATAAAAAAAGCTACATAAACATGTGAACATATTCACTTCACTTAAAAAAGTTCAGAACACCATGAAGAATGTTTTAAGGTCTGCACCCACCAGGGCTGGTTTGCAGAGGGGCCTGTCACCATGCACTTCTGGCCATCAGGCCCTCGATCTATTCAACCCCAACCCTTCTTCTCAGAAGTGGGCAAATGTCAGAGCTTTCAATACAGGAGAGGTGTGGACAGAGATCATGGGGGACGCAGGTGTGGATATGTAAGCTTCTAAAAAGGTACTTCAAAAGAAAAAAGAAAGGACTACTGCCATAGAATAGGAAAGGTTAAAAGTTAACTTTTAATAGTCTAATTAAAATAAGATAAAGAGTGAATATAGAAACTCTCAATACACCAAGAAGGAGTATAAAGAGGTGAATAATACACATCAATTGAATGATTATAGTGTCCAAATTGTTGCAACTTGATCATTTGACATATAATCAGCAGTAAGATAGTGTATAAAATTGTTCTAGATTGATACTTTCAAATGGCTAAATAGTTGCAAATTACTGCTTACTATTAATTAGTGCTGCAAACCAATATGAAAATACTTGTCCATAAGAGGTAGAAACGATTAATGAAAATCCCAAGATGAGTTTATAAAAAGATATTACCAAAAACTAACTGTGCCTTCATGGGCACCTACCTCTACGAGACTCCACTAAGTAAGCTAACTGGCCGAAAAATAAATGAATCTGCCGGACGTCCCAATGAATACTGTGCACTATTCCTACGTATTCTAAATGGGAGAATCACTGTTAGTTACTAGAAACTAAAGCTGCAGTTGCTAATGTCTAAATACTAGTGATTACTGTCTATGTAGATCGTCTCACTACGTTCTCAAGATCAACTGCCGCTGCTACAATCCTAAGTTAGCTATTAGTCGGAAGGAAAAAAGCCCTGATAAGCATACCCCAAACCCCAATGAGCTATCTTTGTAAAAATGATTACTATACTGAACGGCGAAACGCGCGTCGGGTTTTTTTTTCTGGGAGTTTGCTCCCCTTTCTCAAACCACTATTTATTACTTTGCACTTGATATATCACTTACTGGGGTCATTTTGTACCGTTCAGTATAGTAATCATTTTTACAAAGATAGCTCATTGGGGTTTGGGGTATGCTTATCAGGGCTTTTTTCCTTCCGACTAATAGCTAACTTAGGATTGTAGCAGCGGCAGTTGATCTTGAGAACGTAGTGAGACGATCTACATAGACAGTAATCACTAGTATTTAGACATTAGCAACTGCAGCTTTAGTTTCTAGTAACTAACAGTGATTCTCCCATTTAGAATACGTAGGAATAGTGCACAGTATTCATTGGGACGTCCGGCAGATTCATTTATTTTTCGGCCAGTTAGCTTACTTAGTGGAGTCTCGTAGAGGTAGGTGCCCATGAAGGCACAGTTAGTTTTTGGTAATATCTTTTTATAAACTCATCTTGGGATTTTCATTAATCGTTTCTACCTCTTATGGACAAGTATTTTCATATTGGTTTGCAGCACTAATTAATAGTAAGCAGTAATTTGCAACTATTTAGCCATTTGAAAGTATCAATCTAGAACAATTTTATACACTATCTTACTGCTGATTATATGTCAAATGATCAAGTTGCAACAATTTGGACACTATAATCATTCAATTGATGTGTATTATTCACCTCTTTATACTACTACTTGGTGTATTGAGAGTTTCTATATTCACTCTTTATCTTATTTTAATTAGACTATTAAAAGTTAACTTTTAACCTTACCTATTCTATGGCAGTAGTCCTTTCTTTTTACTTTTGAATTATATTAGTTAGGGTTAACCCCTTTACTGCCTAAGTTTCAATACCATTAAGCTTCCACTCTCCCTTTCTTTCTCTCAACTTCTAAAAAGGTAAACTTACAGGGATTCTCCTCTCTTGGAAATTACAGAACTGCTAGCCATCTTTCCCTTTTTTTCCCAGAAGACCAAGACCCCATAATAAATCTAAGGGAGCTCAACGTGTTAACCATCACTTCAAGATGATGGATATTCACCTACTGAGGGACCTCCTGTAAGAAGACTGGTTTACGCAACTCAACCTAACTTTACCTAAATGACTAGATCGACTCTGTCTTCTGTGTTTCCTCGACATGCAGATAAATATTCAAGGTGCTGCATCTGCTGTCCATAGGGTTATGACAACTTGTGAGACTGATGGGTTTCCTGTCATCCTCCATTTAAACCATCTTCCCAAGCCTGCTGCACTACAGAGCAATGCATCTAAAGGCCACATTCCTTTGACAGAAACAACATATGATCAGCTGGTGCCATGGACAGCGGATGTATGGGAGGAACATCAATGGGGGCTCCTCCACACTCAAGCCTGGAACAGACGGATTTTTATCCTGTACACGAATGTCCAAACTCTTCCAGGAGTATGTGGTCGAAACACAAAACATCTTTCCATATCAACTGGAGCTCTTGGTGGCCTCCTTCGCTATTCACAGTCTGGCGAGGGACAGGTCTAACTGTTGCATCCTGCATCGGATGGACAACATATCCATGGTGCGCTACATAAAATGCTTAAGGGGGTCTTGGTTTTTGGCAATTTGTTAATTCGTCCTAAAGACTAACAAATAGAAATAAATAAATAATTCAAAAAACATATTGCCTGTTGGATGAAATTTTGCCTGTGCTATTTGTTCTTTGTTCATTGGTTTCACTTTATTACAAGGAGGGAGCTACCCTCTATTTAAAAATAGAAGCTTCCTAAATTTTCCCATGGCCCCTTTCACCCTTGGCCTATGGGGGTCAATATGACCCACAAATTAGTATAAGGGAGGTTAAATCCTGTCCACCATGAAGCATCTCTACTAAACACTGATCAGCCAGTGGTTGCTTGCAGTTAAAAAAAAAAAAAAAGACTAGAGACTGGGCCCAGTTGATAATCCAATAAGTGGGATCTGGCACAGGTCCCCCATGGCGGGGCTTCTAATAAAATAATTGACTCCGTGCCCATACCCATGCCAGGTGAGTAGAGGCCATTATAAGGGTCCATCTCCAGCTCCAGCTCCCACTAGAGGCTACTAAATAAAATTAATAGGGGTGACAGTGCCCCCCAGTTCCCTACCATTTAGCGGCTTGTGGGAAGCCTAAATAACAAGAGGAGATGGACCATGGGCGAAAGGTTGTGGGGTGAACTTTTTGACCCTCCCAGCCTCGACCCATTGATGGCGGGTGGGGAGGCTAAATAAGGGTGGTAGACCTATTCTTCCCCACCCACTGACAGAGGTGGAGACCCTCAGTAATAATGTGGGGGTGGAACAATTTCCCCCCCACACACACCTCATCCATTGGCGGCAGACGGGGGCCTAAAATAATAAAGGGCTGTGGACCTATTGCCACCTCCCCCATAAAAACTATCCCCATCCCAGTGACTAGGTGACTATATAAACTATAAAATGAAAAACCAACACTTATCTTTCTTCTTTCATATTTTCTTCAGCCCCCAAAAATGTTAAATAAAAATCCATAAAGTTGCAAAGCAACTATTAAAATTTAGAAAATACCCAATCGCAAAAAAAAAAACCAGCAGAAAAAAATCCCCACGATAAAATAATTAATCTTCACCCCACAAGGGCTCCACGCAGACTGAGCTTGCAGGACGGGAAAAGCTTTTCCACGCCATTTAAAGTGAATCAAAGCATTGTGATTGGCTTAAGTCAATGAATCAGAGTGCTCTGACAGGTAAATTTGGCATGTAAGTCTCAAGAGTACTCGGTCCCTTGTTTATTTTAGTAGCTCTCACTCAATGGGGTAGGAGCACAGGGGGTCACTATGTCGCCCAGTTCATTTTATTTAATAGTCCCACCCATGGACACTATATGCCCCCAAATAATGTTTTATTTTTTTATTTTTTATTTATTAGATTAGAGACTGTCGATAGGCTTTTCTATAACAGAGAGCAGCCAGTGGCTGTAGTAGACATGCCAATGATCAAGGCAAGGCGGGTAAGGGCAGGAGGAGAGATTTAACCTCCATTATTTAGTAATACTAAGTATTTTTTACTTCGTATTAGTAAAGTTATCTGAAAGACCAAATTTGTGAAAGGTATGGATTTTTTGTAAATTTTGGTCTTTCAGCTTCTTAGTAGATAGCTCTGTAATTCTTGTGGGATTGCCATAAGGATACCAAAAAGGAGGTAACTGCTAAACCGCTTCCTACTTTGGTACCTTGAAATCTGGCAATCCCACAAGGGTATCAATTTAGGAAGTTATCTACTAAACGGATGCAAGTTGCTGCAGCGGCATGTATAGAAATTACATTCGTCCAAATGAAATTCTGAAACAAAAACAATGACCAAATTTTGTCCAAAAACAAATAAACAAATGGTCCAAATTCTGTTCGGACAAAACAAAGAATTTTTTCTTCCAAATGTATTCGGACGAGACGAACATTTCGGCGGCGCCCATATCTAACGGCAATCCTCCTTGTAAAGGTGTCAGGAAGACACCTGCATTTAATATTAAGTACCGTTTTATTAACCCTCACACCAACGGTAAATAAGGAAGATGGCGAAACTTTAATTTTTTTTTAGATTATTATATCTTTTTAAAAGTGTGCTCCAAGGCTGTGTACCTTTATTTTTCAATTTGAGACTAATCCAGAAACTGCTTATTTCACTTACCAGCATGCTAAGACAGTTTTATGTTGTTTTTTTTTGGTTGAGTCTGATAAAAGCCAACTCACAGTTAATTGATATCAATTCAGAGGTGGAATTGCATTGCAGTTTTCAAAGGACCGTAAATCTTGTTAGTGTCTTCTGAAATTAAAGTAGTATTGTTGCCCAGGGCCCAATGAAATGTGTCCATTTAAACACAATTCTACTAATACAAAATCATCAGGATACCAATAACTAAAAAAGAGGCAAAGAGTCCACCAAGATCTTCCCTATTTCTTGTTCTGAGAACTTTGTATTCCCTTGATCCTGTTCCTTATGACTGCGTGTACCACTGGATATCAATGTTGTGTTCACATGCATTTCTCAACTTTAGACTATAAAGTGTCCACCTGTCAATCAGAAACTTGCAAAATCATGTTTCTACAACTACCCCAGAGTTCCAAGGTTTACATGCGAATGAACGTGTACAACATTTATTTTGCAAGTTTTCTATTTAAATCTGAATGTAATGCTTGAACAATGTTCTGATTTTAGGTTCTTCTATCTGTTGATTGGCTAATTTCATGTCTTGTTTAGTAGCCAGTTCAGATGTATTTGGCATATTTTAAACTAACTATCCACAAAAATCACTATATATCAGTTGATCTTTTATATAATAAACAGGTGCAATTAAAAATGTGTTTTGAAAGTGGTCTGTAAATACCTTCTCTTGAACAAAAATAAAATAAAACACTGTCTCTCCATAGTGCAATATATATCGATGCGGCATAAACGTTAACGCAAACAAAAAAAAAATGTAGCAGTCATGAAAAAAAGCCAGAAAAATGAGATTTTGCTGTGACATTTACATGCCTAAAAGCACAGATATACTCAGCGTTTTAAAGACAAGCTGCAAATTTTCCTTTCAACAACATGAATTGACTGAAAGGCATGGAAAAAATAAATTAAAATGAAGATGGCGAAATAATAGATAGAGATATATATATATACACAAATGAAACCCTTGGACAATTTGTATCCTAGGTTCGTATTTCAGCAGTGCAGCGTCCTACCCAATAAATTTTGTTCCAAGAGGCCCAAGCTGCAGGATTCGGCTAATCAAGCTCTCTCCCTCATTAAGAGGGGGGGAGTTGGTAGGTAGATGAAGTTTACTGAAAGGGTCCATGCAGCAGGAAGAGAAATAAGAAGGGAGGGGGGAATTAAGGTTCATGTGTCATTCCAGACAAAATGTACAGGTTCTACAACATGTGTCTGGTGCAGGGTCTTTAGAAAGGAAATTAAATAAAACATTACATGCATTCTAAGGGGCATATCCTCATCCGACTGAAAACGGGGTAATGTTTTGCTGCTGTTTGTGCAATCGTTAAAGGGCTTCTCCGCGTTTGCATTGCACAAAAAGCCATCAACATCAACTATGAAGCAAATGCATTAAGAAGTTGGGCTAATGCATCATCTTAGAAAAGTAACAATTGTTGGTTTAGATTTTTGACTTGTAAGATTAGTAACGTATAAACGTTAGTTTTGTCTTTCACAGGCTAACTGGTGCGATTGCAATTTACTTTTACTATTCATCCATATTTTTTACTTTTCTCTGTTGCATTGGTTCAGGGGAAAAAAATACTTAAATTAAACTATTTATTTTATTTCAAAACGTTGAGGAAAAAATAAAAACCTCCTATGACAGTAAGACAGAGAACATTGCCTGCTGATGGTATTTACTTATTTTTATTACGATCAAGCACAAGTTTACAAACTTCAGTTTAAGGCACATAAACAGAGGGAAAAAGTTGCCTTGACTTTTGATCAATCATTGAACACAGACATGAAAAGCCACAGCAACATTTTATTCAGTCACATAGTTTCAAATAAAACAAGTTGCTGCCTGTGAATGGGGCAATACAGATGTATGTCAGTTGAAACAAAGCATTGTGGGAATTATGTTTTGTTCGAATATTAGTAGAATTATGGGAACTTAAGCTTTGCAAAATTAGGGTTATTAAAAGCACAATAAACACTATGCCAACAGTTTTATATTGGTCACTTACCCCAAAAATTGTGCACCTGCTGGGCCCATCTCGACCAACCTACTGGCTAGGCCCTCTCCTTCAACCATTGGTGGAGGTGTTGCAAGTTTGTGTCTCTTGACCAGACGGCAGGTTATACGTGTGGGTGCTGTACACTTCCGTGGTGGGATAACGATGCGCATCCCATTGTGTCGACTTCCCCTCATCGAACCACCGCGTGCATCTACCATAAAGCTAACAAGGAAACTGTAAAGAAAAAAAAATAGCTGTGTTTTAAAAAGTTTAAAAAAAAAGAACCTGATAAGGGAGAATGGAACAAACCATGCCAAAGATATTTTAGTACTACATAAATAAACTTTTATAGCCAAACGTTTAAAATCCTACCCATGCTGTTATGGATCAGCTATATCAACAATCTCTATAGCTATAATTAGTACTAATAATTAATATTTGAAGATACACTGCAGTTAAAATCAAGTCAAGACAAAAAGACAAAAGACAAAAAAAATGCACAACCTCGTAATTTGATTTAGATGTAATCCTGCGCTGTATTGGGTCTTGTAACATTGTGTAAACTCTTAAATTTACTCCCAATGATGATTAAAATAGTTTATTTAAGCAAGAATAGAAAGGAATGGCCAAGAATGGATTCCACTTATCTGAGAGCAAACTAATGAATTAATTATTGCTAATAGATAAGGTTATGGTAGGCACAGTTATAAAAAATAATTTATATATAATCTCTATGTTTTAAAATTGTAATTCTCATGCTTGTTTTGGCTACTACTGAAAATCGCATTTGTACTAGGAGCATGTCCTAATTACACCAGTTTTAATGTATCTTTGACAGCAGTTGATAAACACGCAGGTAACAAGAACCAGTGTCTGTCTCAGGTGCATAAAGCCCCTTTGAGTTGTATGAACTGGATACAAAATGCTTCCAGGGGAATTGAGATATTCTCAGGTTTCTCAACCACAGTAAATTCAGTAAATAAAGAATCACTTTATTTCAAGACTCAACATACCAATCAGGTTTCACATAGACTAATGTGTGAAGCCAGCAAAGATATAATTGTAGGCTGTATGGCAAATCTTTAAAGAACACTCCAGACCGCTAGAACACTTGAGCTTGTTGAAGTGCTTTATATGTGAAGAGTGTGTCGTCTTTTCTTTTTTCCTTTTACAAAAAAGTGCACATTTCAACAGAAATTGGCACTATTCTAAATAAACTTGTTACACCCACCTGGCTGTCAATCACACAACCAGTCCTGTTTCTTCCTGGTTTGGTTAGTTCAGTGGAGCTACACTCAAGAGGCAGACAGTTGATCAGAGCACATGCCTTGCAAATACTGCTCATTGAGCTGCATTGAGAAGTTTGTGATTGGACAGACACAGAAAGTCTTTGCGAATTAATAGGTCTTGCAAAGGCTTCAGACAATAGATCTGCAGATTTTGCACAGTTATATTATTATTAGAATGCAAAATTTAATGCATGTTTTCATTGGGGGTATATCCACTAAATAGTGATTATTATTTTTTTTGGTGGGGTGGTTGGGTAGGCAGTGGAGTGTCCCTTTAAGCTCCAGGGACACATTTAGTGACTTCCTAGGGACTTTCTAAGGATATGTCTAGTGACTGCCATTCAGACAGCCACTAGAGGCGTTGGTGCAGTGTTACCTTGTCCTACAAGTATACATGGGCTTATCAGTATCTCCATCAAATGCCAATGTCACTCCAGTTTTCCTTCTTTATATTTAAAGATCAGTACATTTTTATTTATTTATTTTGTTTGCTCCCTGAATTACTTTTCATCCCATTAGTTCTTTTAATAAGTTGTTTTTTAGATGCCACCTTTTTACATCCATTCAACTTCAATTTAGTATCTACAAGTCAAATCCTCTACTACCCATGGTTTTATTTTTTTTGTAGGCTATTGCGGATTAGATTACTAGTACTAGTAGAATGAGGTGTATTGTTAGCTCTATGCAGGATCAAAAATCGCATATTATAGCGATACTCTCAGTTTTCTGGAATTGATAGTTTTATTATTCCTTCACCCTGTTAAAGTTAAAGTAAATGATTTGGTCTGGTTGCCTCACCCCTATCATTTAGCCCCGTAAAGAAAATCACTGCAGTTTTCTTTTTCTCCAAGGGCTAACCTCACCTCTAGTGCTTGTCTCTCCTGGTTAGTAATGGAGTAAAATTTGGCAATTTCACATTCAACATGGTCACACTTTGCATTACAGCAGAAACCCCATAGGAAAGCAATGATTTAAAAGCTTGCTGCGCATAAGCATTAGGCCCCAAATACTCCTATGAGGAGCATTGGACTGGACCATTGGCGAAGGAGGCCCTGACTCCTCAGTAATGTTGGGAGGGAGGTGAGCAGTGCCGAGGAAGCCTCGGTGCTGGATAAAGGAGGGTACCTGAAAATACTAGATTTGTATTCCTAACATTATAGTGTTCATAAACACTATTGAAAACTTTACTGAGTGAAAAGGGCTGTGTCAGTAGTTACAAAATAAAGAAAGAAAAAGAAAACTTTTAAAGGGACACTAAGCACCATAACCACTACATCCTAATGTAGTGTTTATGGTGCAAATTTACTGTCCCTGCATTCTCAGCAATGTAAATACTGCCTTTTCTGAGAGCAAGCAGTGTTTACATTGCTTTCTAGGGACACGTTTAATGATCGCCATTTAGACAGCCAATAGAGGCCCTGGTGCAGTCTCGCACACTCGGCATATAGATAAGGAACACTCTCCACAGAGATACATTAAACATTAATGCATGCATCTCTATAAGGAGATTATAAGGAGATGCTGTGCAGAGCAGTGGCTATGGCAAGACTGGCGATGAGGGCTAAAGTTGGGTAAAACTACTTTAATTACTTTTTTGGTGGGGTCCAATAATCTAAATTGTTATTACAGCAAGTTAACGTTAGAAATACATCTTTGTGTGTCCATGACATTGTCGCCCAAGACACTCATGCACACTCTGCATGTGCACATAAATATTGTACAAGTACATGTACAATCAAACATTCCTATAATAATGCCATAAACACATACAGCACTGCAAGGATTAATGTAATTAACATGCCATGTCTATGCTCTGGCGCCACCAGTGGCGGGGGAGGAGAGAATGCGAACTGTGCCGAGGGACATCGGCACTGGACTAGGTAAGTGACAGAAGGGTTTTTTTTTTTATCCCTTCTACACCACGGGGACAGCGAGGGTTGGGGAAGCTATAGTGCCAGGAAAAAAAAAGTTTGTTTTCCTGGCACTATAGTTTCCCTTTAAAGATGAAATGGTGATACATTACATGTCAATTGCAAATTGTAACAATGTAATGTTCTTATTTAAAAAAAAATAATCCTGTACAACTGGATACTAAATTACCATTGTAGACTGACTTGTCAAACTTCTGCTTGTCTAAGTAAAAAAATCTATATTGAAATGACTGCAACTAACCCTTTCAATTTCAAAACATTTAGCACTAAACTCATGCACTATTTCCAGCACCTAAAGTGTTAAGATGAATAGGGAAGCAACAAATCCTTCCACGTTGGGCAGGTGCGAAGAGCTAGTTTGACAAGGATCACTGCAGCTCACAAGTAACAGGATATAGAGAAATGTTCAAAGGCACCTCCCAAAGCATGTCATGCTAAATCCCTTTAACACTATGTGTGCCACCGGCTCTATCAACAGCAGCAAACCAAAGAGTTAAAATGCAGAAGTAAACAATAAAGATAGGCTATTTTTGGAAGAATATATAAAAAAAAAACTACAGAGAAATACAAGACTAATTTGCAGCTGTTCGTCAGCCTAGTAGACATATGAAGACAGTGCGCGCTGCTTTAAGCTGTCATTTTGTCATATAACAGGAACGATGAAGCCCACTTAATCTAAGTGGTTAGCGATATTCTCAGTACAGTCCACCTCATTTCACACAATCATACTTGTTTTGTTCTATTTGTTGTTTAGATTAAACAGCAATTATTAGGCATCTGTGGGAGTGGTGGGTTTTTTATTTCCGTAGGGGCTTATTCACTAAAGGCCTAATTGTATTAAATTGAAAATCGAATCCATCACAGTGACTGTGGCTGTGTGGGATAGTTATGTTTGTTATCTCTGTAGTACTGTTGCAATGTGCCTAGTTCTGTGTATTGTATGGGTATTTCTGAATTAAGCTCAGCTCTGTGTATTGTATTGGTATCTCCATATTTTACTGGGTTCTTTGTAATTGTATGGGTATCTCTGTATTGTACCTGGCTCTGTGTATTGTATAGGGATCTCTGTATTGTTCCTTTCGGTATTGCATGAATATCTTCATATTATAACTAGCTTTGAGTATTGTATTGTTAACTCTGTATCTGTGACCACTACTTTTCGAATACATGAGGTTTAGTGGACAGTTGCCACCAATCAGAAGATTATGGCTACAGAGTTAAATTGTGGAGTCAGATTCTGGGGAAGAAGTTTGGCACCCAACCACCTCAAAACTTCACCAGTCACCACTTGAATAAGCCCCTTCACTTCCTATTGATCATGGAAGCATGAATCAAGATTCAAGTGCTTACAGCAATATATGGAATATGTGGGTTACTTTCAACATAACCATATTAGGGGTATACTCAATTGAGGATTGATAAGGGAATATCATATTTTAGGCAAAATAAGTTGGGGAATTAATCTGCTTGTGGCTAAGACCATTAAACAGCTTTTGACGCTGCAAATGTCAATATATATAAATGTCAAATGTGCGTGTGTATATGTATGCAGCAGTTCAATACAGGCGCTGGGGTTCAACACCAAATCTGACAGTGCGCATGTATACATCCCCAATCTAATCCCTGTGATGGTAGGGTTCTTAAATATGCCAGTGGGTCACAGCCGTTGACATTTGCAGTGTCAAAAGCCATTTAGCTGAAACTGAATATATATCCAGTGCTCAAAATCTTTATGCAGTAATAGAAAAGATGATTGGATTTGCAAATCCCACGAATAAATGTTTGGCTTGACTGAAACTCTAAGTCAAATCTTGGTTACAATTTCTATGCAGGCATATGTAAATGCTACAAAGCTGCTTTGTAAAATAGAATACTTATATATTCTTGGGAAGCTGCCAAGATGGAGGAAGTCATAAAATATACAGAAATGAAATTCATTGTGTTTCCCACATATACAATTAATGGTCATTATTCCTTACTATAAATGTTCGAGTAGCTCAAATATGCATGTGAAAGTTGTGAGATTTTTGACTGTTATGTCTATTGCTGCTGAATGAATTTTGGTTCTAAAAAGTCGCTAATACATTTTGTAGAGGTAAAAATACACAGTATATCTGAAATCACAACTGGAATTCTGATTGGTTTGGGGATTTTTGTGTTGCTAGCCACTCAAAGTAAGGATAATACTGAAAGCATGCTAATCCATCTGCTATCACAATTAAAAATAAAAATATTAAAATGGTTCCAATGTTTTTGATTTCCATGACAACTTGTATCTGAATCTCCTGGCTGTCTAGCTCGATAGAAGCCTTTTTTATTGTTGTGTTCTTGCATAGTTCTGCGAGAACCCAATATGGTCATCAACAAAAAACTGATGTCATTGGGAACTTTCATCTTCCTATAACTGTGCAGAAGCTATAACTGTGCAGAAGATGATCTTACACACGTGTATAACGTAGCTACAGACATTTACAAGTACTTGTAAAAGAAAATACATTAATGTTTGCCATGATAATATGGACCAATTTAATGCCAATATAAATGTATAAATGTAAGCACGATCAGCTGGTTGGACTTTACTACACATTTCCTTGAAAGTTATACTTGTAACAAGATAATTCCTTAAGTATAACTTTAAAACAAAAAATAAAAAAAGATTCACCAGCTAGAAAGCAAGGAATTTAACCATTAAAAAGATATTGATCGGTGAGAGTGCTGAATCTAGCACTTGGTAGAGTTAAATATTAAATATGTGCACAAACTTACACGTAAAGCAGTCATTCCAACACAGTCAAGAGATTTCACGTCAAGACAAAAAAGGGACTAAATGGTCTGATTTAAAAGGAGATTTTAGGCAAAATATATTTAGGGAAAATGTATTTAAAAGGCTTTAAATTGTCTCATGTTACCATTTCACAGCGCTGCGGAATTTGCTGGCGCTATATAAATAATAAAATAATTATAATAATTTCTCCATTGTCACTTACAAAAGTTGATGAAAACATGCATATGTTGTGTGATGCTCTACATATGCCTGTGGCAGATCTATGGGGGATTCTCACGTGTCTGTTAGTCCATTTTTGTTGGTGCTTTATAAATAATAATAATCGAGAGCATATCTGTGACATGGCTCATTGTTGCTCCAGATTCCAGGGGCTTAAGATGGCAATGCAAAAGACAAGCAGAGCTTCAGGTGAGTATCTCGCTTCAACCTCCCCTTGCCCCGCACAGCCCGATGCACCACCATAAGACACAGACAGGCTCCCTTGGGGAATCTTTGGGGTAAACAGGACCCCACAAATTAAAGTCTCTTAAAATACAGATGATGCATTTTAGAACATTTCTATTCTGAAGAAAAACCATAAGAACACAAAAATGGAATGTGGCATCAACTTAATTAAGAAAGCCACATTCCATATTGTGCCTCAAGTCAGTGCATGTCACATAAACGTAACTTTGATTTTCATCTTTAGTTACAGACCACAAAAGTTTGTAATTAAAGACCATCATCAATATTATTTTTATTTATCATGTACTGACTTGCGGCACGGCATTATTAAAGTAAAATATTCAATAACTTCAAACTCCCATATCCCATCCTCCAATATTCCCAGTTTAATGCATAAACCCACACGTTTATCCCTTCCTTCTGTATAACAAAAGTTTCTTTCAAACTTTGATAACATTAGAAAAGTACAAAGTACCAAATTTCTTTTTGTACAATTTCAGACAATTTCAGGCATAATTGAAATAACTTAAAAATGTATCATGCTTAAAGTTAACAAGCTATAAAATCCTGATTAGGATGCATACATTATTTTTATTTATTTTTTTTTAAACAAAAAATAAACAAACTGTTGTGAATTAGAGGGGGAAAAAAAACAACTTCACCCATCTCTTGTAAGCAGTGTGGATATTTGTTAATATTGTTAGTATAAAAAAATAAACATAAATAATCAAAAAGATTGGCATTGTCACCTTGCATCATACAGCGGAAGTGGAGAGAAATAGCTGCAAAATAACATAGAAAGCGAAAAAAAATCATATAGAAATAATTAAACGTACGCAAACGGAATCAATAAAATGGCAGCGTTGAAGAACCAGCACCTGGTCCTTTTAGAATTCACTTTGACTCTTTGAGTCTATCTTAGAATTTCTCTAGTTATTCCACGATGAAGAGGTTCAATCGCTCAACTGTTGACCGCAGATATGCAAATTTTAAGCCAATTTAACTGAGTCGCAAAAAATATCTCAGCTCAGTTATTTTGGCCTGACCTTTTTTTTTTTTGATTGATTTACTACATAGGGAATTGTTAGGATTAACTGTTATCAATTCTTGAATAATTACCCAAAAGTTATTATTGGTTTCCGTGGTGATTGCTCCATATAGAGAACTCGTATTTTGTCTATATGTGAGCTGATAAATGCAGGTCTACGCCGCAATTTAAAAAGAATTGGATTGTGCATGCAAAATTTCAAAGGTGCTAAAAAAAATAACTCCTGAGTTTTTGCAAAAGTTTATCAAGGCTGCACATGAGCACTGCCCTTAATTATTTGTGTGCCTAATAACTGTAATTTCTTTAGTGTGAATGTCTAGCCCATATCCACTAAACATTTTAGTCTATTCACTAAACTAGAAATTGTCTAGAAACAGGCAGTTTTAAAAATGGCCATGCCTGTAAAATAGAGTTGGGTAATTTGGCTAGTTTGTTTTAAATTTTTTAATTAAGCGGATAACCCTGGTTGAGCAATATTTGATAAGGGCAAAGTAGAACTCAAATTCAGCAAAATTGTGAAAACTTACGACACCTAGTTATGAAGTGTAAGATGCCAGACATAGTATTTCTAAAATCAAAAGTGTCAAAAACATTCTAAAAAATGTGAATAGAAAACACAGAACAATGCCTACATAAACCTCAGCAAAAAAAAATATATATTAAATCTTCAATAGTTTAAGGTTATTAAAAAAAATAAAATAAACTAGCAGATAATCTTAACAGAAGAGCAAAGTAGAAAGCATTAAGCATTTGTTTTAAGTTTATCGAGGTATACAAGGTAATACAGGTTAATATTTTTTTTTTTAATATTTTAATATCCAGCAATTACAGGGCAAATCTGTGTTACAGCTTTGTAATATGTGAAATTACAGAAACAGTTAGATAGCAAAAATTAAAATTGCTGATGGTTTTCAATCGGTTTGCTTGTTTTAATATGTATCTTCACTCAAACCTATTTTTAGAACCTACGTATATAACTTGGCTTAAATTAAATGCAGATTTTCCACTTGATATATGTCAAGATTGCTTGCATCACTCACCCAGAATGCACTGGACTGGAGACCAAATTCACATTGTCCAAAGTGTCTGCTGCCCAACTGTAGTGTCTCAAGGAGTCCGAATCAAATTCTCTTGTGAATGATTGGTTCTAAAAACATAAAAATGTAAAAAGAATTGGCACTAAATGTATTTACAGCTTTTATTGTTAGTCTATTTGAGTTCTCTGAATAAAAACTGTCTTGAGCGCATTGCATACATATCCGATTTTTAGGCAAAATGGGGGACATTCAAGGTACATACAAAAATATGTAGGGTTTATTTATCAATTGACTAATACTGGAGATTGCATTCCAATACGTAAATGCAAATATCATGTACATTATTAAAATATTTCTTTTTTTTTTTTTTAAGTCACTTAGAACAACACACAACATTTATAAATGCAGTAAAAGCACTACCGCAATGTAAATTGCCCAGACCTGTCCTGTAATTAAACTGAGTAAAGAGAGCATTCTAGAATAACATTTTTGGATCTAAAGAAAAGGTTATAAAGACCTGTAATATTATAATAGTGATGTGTGGGCAGGAGACAACAAGATACAATTGAAATAAAGACAGTATTGTTTCTTGTTTTTCATATATACATAATAATTATTTTAAAATGTAACTGAAAAGGTACCTAATGTTCTATTCTGCTTGTGATAACAATAACAAACTTGGCCTTGAAAGTGCCAAGTATCTTATTTTGGCTGTGGCTCATATTCAAGATACACAAAGGTTGAGCCACACTAGTACTACCAGGTGAATCCTAATTCCATGTTTGCCCCACCCAGTTATACAGGTGAAGGTGCTCACATATTTTGGATAAGATGAAGGGATATAGCATGCCACCCCATGTGTAATTATCACTCATGATTACGCATAGATTTCAGAGGAAATTGGCAAAACAAATATCATTCCATTTTATAGCGCTACGGAATCTGATGGCGCTATATAAATAATAAAATAATAATAATAATATATACAATATATTGTTTATTATATGTTTGTATTTGTGATCACAGGCTTCATATTCACAAAGCCAATGGGTCTCAATGTGGAGTCTGGGCAACTATAAGGGAACAAATTTAAGGGGAAAAGTGACTTGCTTTTGCGCATATTTGTCTTATTTTCAGCAGTAGTGTAAGTTTTAAAAATATACAATAAATTTATTTTTTTAAGATGGTCCCCCCCAAAAAACATGTATCTACTATTGATCAGATTACTAGATGATTTAAGATTAGTTTCTCATATCAAACTATTTACTTTATTAAATGTGCTAGGTACAGCTATCCATTCAGTGTAGAGCTAAATTCAGAGTAGGATATGACAGGTAAATAACTTTTTTGTTAGCAGTTTATTTTTTTATTTTTTACATATTATAACTGAGTCTTGGGAGACTCATCATGGGTAATTTCATGAAAGTACAAAAAAAAAAAAAAAAAGTTTAATTTTATTTTCAAAATGACAGTTCCATTATTTTGACGCAAAGAGGAAAATTGGCCTGAAATGGTTTTAGCAGGATGGGGATACTGCCCATACAGCCAGGGCCACAATGGACGTCCTGAGATAACTGTTCAGCGAGCAGATAATTTCAAGATTAATTGGTTGCCACATTCACCCAACCTTTCAGCTCTTTGAAAACATGCAGCGCATGGCAATTTGAGCGCCCACGATATAATCTTTATTGGTTTTCCGCCGATGAATCCAATTGTTAATCATGTCTAAAGGGAAACATTGTTTGGAATACATTGACTCAAACAATACAGTTAATCCTATTTGAGTGGATCACAATTATATATAACACCAGGTGCACTGATAGATGTACTCCTGCCAACAGCCTTCTCATCATTCACTAATAAATGTATTATTTATCTACCTGACTTTGTTTGCAGTATACATGTCAAAGAGCATCTGCAGGAAAAGCAGATGGTCTTTGAAAAGTGGAACCTATAATAATATTTGTTCCTCCTCTGTTTACTTACTTTATGTATGTGGGTACATCCAGTAACTGGCTATGACTCATCTTATGGATGTAGTATTTCCTAGGCTTGCAATAAGGGAAACTTAGGTAACAGCCTTAGTATGGCCAGTGTTACAATATAACTCCATTAAGATAAAAAAAATAATAATGCACTTATATAGTCAGAGACTTGCTGGGCTAGAATAATGGAAAAATCAACAAAAATATAGAAATCATGTAAAAAAGACAAAACAAAACAACAAGCCAAATATAAACACAGAACAAACAACACAGAAAATGTAAGCCCAGTGTCAATTCAGCTACACTGAAGTTGTGTGTGAACAAGTTTGGCAAAATTTGGTCTGGCTATGATGATGTAGGAAGGACCTTTTATAGGTTTTATTACAGGAAGGGTTAGCAGTGTGGGACATACTGCACATCATGGGAAAGAGCAGGGACGGATTAACAGAGGGGCTGATGGAGCTGCAGCCCCATGGCCATGGAATAGGCCCATTTGATAAAAAAAAAAAAAAATAATAATAATAATAATAATTTTACATTTTTTTACCCACTATTCTTAGGGATGCCATCCTGCCGGTATTTATTTGACGCTGCCTGGCCGGTACTGACATTGCAGTAATATCGGCAATACAAATGCTGGTATTTTTCTCAGTATAAACAGAGATTACGCTGCCATAAGGGCCAGAAGGGGGCGCTGTGTGTATGTGGAGAAAGGCAGGTATAGGAAGTTACAGCATATACCTGCATCTCTGTACTCACTGATCCGCAAGGAGCAGCTACACAGCACAGAGAGTCCAAACAGCAGCTCCCAGCCTACAGCTCAGGGAAGTGAGGGATGGGATAAAGGCTGCAGGGAGACATGGGGACACTGAGACACTAGGGGACACTGTAAGACATGAGGACACAGGGAGACCTCTGGGGATGCTGAGACACATGGGGACACAGACACTAGTGTCCCCATGTCTCCCAGCCAGTGTCCCTGGTGTCTGTGTCCCCAAGTCTCCCAGTGTCTGTGTCCATAGTGTCTCGGTGTTCTCATGTCTCCCAGTGTCCCTAGTGTCTGTGTGCCCATGTCTCCCAAGTGTCTCAGTGTCCGCATGTCTCCCATGTCTCAGTGTCCCCTAGTGACCTGGGGACACAGAGACATGGGGCACTGAGACACTGTGATATATAGTCTCAGTGTCCCCCAGTCGCCCAGTATCTGTGTCCCCATGTCTCATAGTGTCCCCTAGTGATATGGGGACATTAGGAGACATGGGGACACAGACACTGGGAGACACTGGGAGCAATCCATCTATACAGCAGAATCAAACTGTAAGTAGTTATTTTGGTGATTTTACAGAATTTTCTCTTATGTCACTCCTTGTGATTTACATCATGTGATGTCACACATACATAATTAGTTATGCAAATTAGTAAGGCCTGTATTTTTTTCCAAGAAAGGTGGCAACCCTAACTACTCTTCACATACTCTTGCTTAAGCATGGAAACTTAAAGAAGCACTTTAGTGCCAGGAAAACAAACTCGTTTTCCTGGCACTATAGGGTCATTAGGTCCCACCCAACCCTCAGGGCACCCCTCCTGCTGGGCTGAAAGGGTTAAAACCCTTTCAGCCACTTACTTTTCTCCAGCGCCGGGCTCCCTCTGTGCTGGGGAACTCTCTACGTCAGATCCGAATACGCATGCGCAGCAAGAGCAGCGCGCGCATTCAAGCCGCCCATTGGAAAGCATTACTTAATGCTTTCCTATGGACGTCCAGCGTCTTCTCACTGTGACTTTCACAGTGAGAATCGCGGAAGCGCCTCTAGCGGCTGTCAGGGAGACAGCCACTAGAGGCTGGATTAACCCTCACTGAAACATAGCAGTTTCTCTAAAACTGCTATGTTTTCAGCTGCAGGGTTAAAACTGGAGGGACCTGGCACCCAGACCACTTCCTTGAGCTAAAGTGGTCTGGGTGCCTATAGTGGTCCTATAAGAGGGATATATGGAAACAAAACTTGTGTGGACTGGCTAAAATGAAATAAGGTAATGCTGACTTTGGTCTCTCTAACACTGTGGCATGTTCCCTTTCTTGTAGACTCACGACATCCACCTTTTCTCTGTCTCAGACTGTATACCAGGAGCTTCTGCCTGCTAGTAAGAAGGTAAGGAGACAAGTGGACATGTGAGTGCTAGGGGACAGTCCTTAGGAAGCATGGAGCAAGCGCATCATTAGACGCATTTATGCCAAGCTCAGGATGCTGTTGGCCAGCATGCATGATTGGCAGGCAGCCTGACATTCATTCATTCCAGGCTAGCCTTCCAATTCTTTGGGCAGACACGCCTCCTTTTTAGGCATGTTAGTCCCTTTTGGGGAATTCTGGTTACACGATCCGCGTCAGTGGCCCACCCTTTTACACCGCCCACTGACTTCCTGCTTCACTGGACACTGCTGTTAGGGGGTATGGATTTACTTGAAAGATGAAAGCATGGATTAGAGAGAGATTAGCATATTTTAAGAGGGAGTTTCCCTTCGGCAACATAAGATTCTGTACTTAGGCCCCTCATAATTGTCAGCACCAGGCCAACTGGGCTCTAAATCTGGCCCTGGGAAAGAGCAAAGGAGGGCCAAAGAGAGCAGTGTGGGACATGCTTTTGGTGGAGGATCAAGGAGAGTGGTAAGTGGATGAGACCGTATTACAATGGCCATACTGTTTGGGTGCTGCAAAAACAGGGAAAGAGCTTAATTCACATTTCTTTCATCATAAGACTCACCAATCACCTAAATCAGGGGTAGGCAACCTTCCACATTTCAGATGCTGTAAATTACATCTCCCATAATGCTCTTTCAGCCATATTGCTGGCAAAGCACCAAGGGAGATGTAGTCTACAACATCTGAAATGCCAAAGGTTGCCTACCCTTGACCTAAATTGCAAGACTACATCTGATTACAATGCAAACACACCTTAATGTTAGAGGTGTTATTTAGCCCCAAAAAGAACTCCATGCTTGTCTTTTTATTTTTATTTTTTATTTGTATTTTATTTGGTTTTATACACACAGTATACCACTTTTCCATTATATGGGTTATTGTATGAGTTATAACAGGTTCAAATAGCGTTTCGTTGGGCTACAAACATAGCAACAATCACGATGTCAGAGAATCATGTACTAAAGCATGGTGAGGATGCAATTTGCACATTTCTACCTCTCTACGGAGATCTCTACTTAAAGAGGTTACTTGATTTTAGCAATCTTGCTGGCTTATCCTATGTATGTGAAGTCAGGTGATTAGGGCATTAGCATGGAGTAATGGGTTAGGAGTAATAAGAACTACCACTGACCATATAAGCTTATATACATATGAAAAACATTATTATAATGGCTAGATATTGCGTTTCTCATTCTGCTTTCTGTGTCCATTGGCTTATATGCCTAGTTTTTTGAGGAATGTCTCTGGTTGTCTCCCGAGGTCAGGGTGAGTACATCGGTGCCCTTTTGTACCATCAGCGATCCTTCTGTGCCCCATGGGTACCGGACCGATTGTTCTCTCAGTCTCTTAGTGACAGGTGCTAGTTTTCTCCTTGCGGCAAGCACTGCAAAAGGGAGGCCACTGTACATGGCCACCTCGCATCCCTCAAATTTCACCGACCCCAATGGTCTGGATCCGGCCATGATGGCAGCTCTCGCTGCTATGTCTCTGGTGGTAGCTATTGTGTCTCTGGGGGCACTAGCGGGTGCTGCTGGCGATTTGCGCACCCTGAAGGTGGACAGTATCAGTGGGGTGTCTGAGTTACACCTGAGGCCCATGGAGGAGATGAGTCTCCGGACAAAGGGCAGTAAATCTTCACCGCTCACCGTTTCAGGGACACCTCTGAGGCGTATGTTGCGGCGGCGGTGTCTGGTCTCAAGTGTTACCACCGTTCCTTGTAGGCGTCGGACCTGCTCAGCAAGTCCGTCTAGCTTGACAAAGACCGTGTAGGTCGAAACGTTGTGTTACATTGGGTTTCAATAAATTTGCCATTTCTGAACCTTGGAAATGCCTAAACCATTTTGTATTTAATGCTTATTGTTATTAGGACCTGGTGCTTGGTCCTGGCTTGGTTGCACCCTGGCTCAGAGTGATGGGATTGAGTGCAGTTCCTTATTGCTTTTTGGAATAGACTTAAGAATCTTCCGAGGTAATGATTCTGTGTATAATCAGAGCAATCTGCCATTGAGGGTAGATCTCCCCCATAACCCTTCCCCCATCACCACCACCCAATCCCAATGGTAAAAGTCAACTATTTTGCGAAGCCATGAAATGAAACCAGCACACATTTAGCTTTTCATGTTTGCTACTCCACCACTTCCTATAATGGGATCAGGGTCCAACTATAGAATAGGACACTGCTGACTATCATATTAGAAGCCATCGTATGGATACTAATATTAATCGTTCTGATTTCCTTTGGCCTGAAGCATAGTGACACCAGCTGAAATCTGTCTAACAGACAAATATAAAGAACTACTGTTTAGTAAAAGGTCAGATATAGTCCAGTAAACAATAAGATATAAATAATATAAAAAAGAAAAATGTTTGCTCTACTTCCCAAGGGGCTGAAAATAATTGCACATTAAACATACAGATTTTAAAACCCAGTACAGTTAAAAAAAAAAAAACAATTCTCAAGACATAAATTCATACAGGCTTTATAGCTGCTAACCAATTACAAATGTCTAACAACTATAAACGTGCTTGCAAAAATGGTATAGGCTAGGCTAGGCTAGAGCACACTTTAATTCATCTAATGACCTACACGTACAAGATGCTTTTAATCCAGTAATTATACAGAACATCAGATTTACGTTCTTTTAACAGTTTCAAGCAGTAATCATAGTGTTAAGAATTAAAATGACCAGCGGTAGAGCCGGTGGGGAGTCTACATTTCGACCAACTCTAGTACAGAGGGGGCAATTGCTCCTGTTCCCACAATGCTGTGAAGCCTTTCTAAATTGAAGAATGTTTTATAGCAATGATTCAAATGACAATCGTTAAGTGAGCAGGCTGCTCAATATAACTGCATACGCTTTGCAGGAGCCCAAGGAGCATAGCACAGATTAGAGTGGTATATGTTATAAAAGGATATTAATTTTCTTGGTTTACATTTATGTAATATACAAAATTTGGGGTGATATACCGATTTTTAAATTTTTTTCATTTCTTAATTTCTTCTGACTTGCTATGCAATTTATTACTGGATATAATTATTCTTCTCATTTACATAGTTTTATTATACAGTTATACATTTTGTGTGATCAGCCGTTAAATCGTAATTGTATAATCGTTAGTACCTACCAGATTATCAGCAACAAATAACACTTCTAAAATAAAACTGGTTGTAGCCGTCAATCTAGATACATGAATTTTTAAACAAAAGCATCTACAGAAAGCAAGCACATAATACATTAATATACAGTAAGTACAGTGTACATACCTGTTCCTTAGAAGGAGCGAGGAGTTCTTCAATCATCATACTGTCCCGAGCAAAGGAGCTTCTGTTTAGTGTGTAGGACCTATCCGAACTGAAGGAGCGGAGGCTGTTGTAGTTACAATTTACCACAGTACACGCAGATGACAATGAGATGAATGAAAGGGGAAAGAAAACAAAACAAAATAATGAATGCAGCTTCCAGGGCAAGGTGAAATGTGAAAGGTTGGAATCTGAGAATAACTACAGAGAAATGGCGGGTTTGAAAGTGTAGCGGAACATGGGCGCTGTATGTATTTTAGAATTTTCCACAACAAATATTTAAATGTAATACAGATTTCATTTTTTTCATTTATTTTTTTTAAAGGCACAGTAGCTCAGAATTGCAGGCTGAGCCATTTAAATGAAAAATGATTTTATGTTTACAGATATCACATAAATTTGACATTGTGTGATTACAGATTTCAGATTAAACCCTGGAAGATACACCACTGGCAATATTCATGCCCAATATTTATCAGACCTTCAAGGTTCAAAAGGGCAAGCTAAAGCCAGTTTCACACCAGACATCGTCACACAGCAAAGGACACCCTTAAAACAATAAAAGCACCGCATGCACTCTGTATCCCCAAAATATAGAGCGGTGGCAAAACCTTCTTGTAAAGTCACAGGGATCTCCTTGGCATTAAAATGGTGGCAGTCTCCATTGTCACTGCGCAGGACCCTTAGCCGACACGTGCAGCCAGAGAGCATTTGTTCTATATTTACCCCTTATCATAATGAAATTAACTAAAACTAATGTTCCATGAACCTCTTCAGGTTGCCAATTTACACAAACCTCTTATTACCGTAGCAATCTTGGTTGCGTTAATATATTTGTCAAATAAGACAGCCCTGTTATTTGCATTTTCATGGACTTCAAAACTGAGGTGCATAGAGACCTGAAAAACGAGTAAAATTGGTGCATTGTATTGTTAACATTAATGGACGTCAGTCAGGTCACCCCCTATCTTTTGGTAGCGTGCACCTATAATTACTAAACCTGCTGGGAATCAGGCCAGAGAGAAGCCTATAAAAATATATATATATATATAAAAAAAACAATATTTTATACAATAAGCATATTCTTTGTTTAAATTTTGTATTGTTAAAACACTCAATACTGCTGCATGATTACACTGAAAGATGCAACCTTTGGCTCTCCAGATGTGTTGGACGACATCCCCCATGATGCTTTGCCAGCATTATGGAAAATGTAATCCACATCTGGAGTACCGAAGGTTGCCTACCCCATATCCCAACTCTGTTAGAACAATCAAACCAATCTATTTTCTGAGACCACTTACCTTGAGCAATCCATTCTCACTGCAAAAAACTATTAGGGCTTTCTAGAGCAGCATTTCATGTCCAACTCCAACATAAAATGTTATTTTTCCAGGTGGATTTAACACAGCAGATAGGAAATGTAAGTAAAGGGATGCCAGTGATCCTCGGCTTTATTGTTGCGTTATATGTAGTCAACAGACCAACTTTAGTAATTTCAAATAAAGATTCAGGGGCTGGCTGATTAGGGTTATCAATGAGTTAACAATGATATTGATTTTGGCATTGATTTGTTTGTCCAACAAAAGCTTAACTTCAAACAGGAAATGCTGCTTCAAACCATTTTCTCTAAGCTATAAAGACCCTCCTACTATTACAAGTTAACACCAAATGGACTAAGTTTAGACATGAAAAAAAATAATCACAGCACAGCACGATAATGACTAATATGTATGACAATGAGCAGGGGTTAAAAGCATTGGATTCAATGAGTTCATGCCATCTTACCTGATTTTAGGACTAGTTTAAAGAAAGTTATTATGGACGAGGGGGAAAAACAAAAAGTAAAAAAAAAATAAAAAAATCAGATGCAGAAAATTGAAAGATATATATGATTCAGCAATTGAAATGTGTCTTATTTCTCTCTCCATGTTACACACAGATTCACAGGGCAGCTCATTTAGGTCTTCGAGAAATACAGCAGATTTCAATAATCTTGCACTGAATTGACGTTAATATAGAATCAAACATTTATGCCAGAAAAAAAAAAGAAGCTGTTGTTGGGCTATAAATCTCCCGATACCTTGATTTATAGTCCTAAAACAGCTTGGGGTCTACGTTGTCATCACCCCTTGATTCACTGGTGAATTGACAAATCATTTGCAAACTTTTGGCCAAAATAGAAGGCTTTTCGCAATTTGGCTATGTTGCCCTAAATTCGACTATTAATAGTGCACAATTTTGCGATGAGCCCTGTAGCTGTTAAATTCTGTATATAACATGTACATGTATGAATTGACTTATTGCAAAAAAAGATAAAAAAATAATAATTCATTTGGAATAGCGTTTTAATTTTTTTTTTTTATTTTTTAGACGTTAGTGAAGTTTTTTTTACAAAAGCTGATGGAACAGAATGTCCAGGGGGCACAGAGAAAAGCCATGTTAACCCTTTGAGTGATAGGTAGTGCACAGTGACTTACCCTGGCATGCAAAGGGTTAAAGGCTTATCAAGCTGAAAATAAAATTTGACATGGAATATGATCCTGATATAAGCAATGACAATTAAATTACAAATCTGGCCTATATTAACCAACACACATTACAATATTCACTTAACATTTCAAACCAATCTTCAGGGAAGCTTCACCAATTCAAGGTTCAGATATATTTTGGAATGTCTATTTAGTTGTCAAACTTTCTCCAGTTCTGTTAATGAGCTTTTAGGAAAATACTTCTCTATTATATACAGCAGTATCTGTATTACATGTTGCTCACATACCATAATAAAGGTCTGGCCCTTGACCGCTTAGATTTGCAGTCCAGATGTACACATTTTATTCTATAATGTAAAAAAATGTCTTGCCATTAAAGAGTCCACAAATATGGACATTCTGGGACAAAAATGTGTACGTAACCACAATAAGTATCCCTGCTTAAAGAAACACTATTGTTACCAAGACCACTTCATCTCATTGACCCGGTCCTCTTAGCTCTGCAATGTGAAACAATGCAGTTTTTGAGAAACTGCAATGTTTGCATTGCAGCGTTAAGTCCTCCTCTAGTGTCTGTCAGTATGGAAGCCAAAAGAGTTGCTTCCAAAGCTTGGACCAAGTAAAACCTGGTCGCGTGACGTGGAAGCTCCATAGAAAAGCATTGACTTTGACAAATTCCTATGGGGAATTTTGAATGTACACGTGGCACTTATGAGTAGCATTGGATTGGATCGTCGTGGAGAAAGTAAAACAGGCTTCCGAGAGAACTTCACCCATCAACCTCAGAATGGTAATGCAAATAATTGTTCCTTTTTTTTTTTTAAATGACATGCCATTAAGGCTTGCTCCATCCAAGAACCAGGTTTATTAAAACATTGTTTTTGCTTGGAGTAAACCTTTAAACACACATGGATCAAGATAATTAACAGACCTGTATTGAAGCAGGGTATCCTGAAACCCTACGCTAAAAATGTGGTGCGCTAATCCATTACGAAGATTATAGATGTTGACTTTCCATATGTAACCTGCCCTTGTGTAAACCATGAATTGGAGGGATTAAAGCCTTGTTGTAACTAAGGAACAATAGCAAATAGAATAGAAAGTGGAAAACAATTAGTTTTTTTGCTAAACTGCATGTGTCTTTCAATGTGCTGCTCAGCCCCACTCTAGTACTCAAAGAGTTAAGATGTTTGAAAGTGCTCCCTAGTTCTCACTATGAAAAGTTTAATTATTAGCTCAAATATGATTTCTCTGTCAGCGTGTAAACTGCTTGGTAATCTAAAACAGGAACAGTAATGTCCACAAACACACAGCCTTGTTTGTTTCCAGCCTTCTATGAGTTGAGATGCAGAATGCAAGGCTGTATCTCAGCTCTCGGGACTCTCGAGATTGCGACTGCAGGAACACTGCCAGAGAACTGTTGACAAGATCACATTCCATCAGCTAAATGTAACAACTGCCTATGGGCTCTCTGGAGACGCCTGCAATGCATTACAAAAGTAAACCTTGCAATTGCTGACTGAGCATCATGGGTAATGACGTTAATAAACATCTACCTATTACTCCAGTATGGCATGTTCTATTTTAACATACAATGCCATCTTGTTCACCTTTCCTACAGTTTATAAAGTGTTCCTTTAAAGCTTTTTTTTTTTTTTTTTAACACCTTACTCACTTTATTAGGTGTATATATCTAACTATATGTTACTGGCAAAAGGTAGCCATATTGCAAAACAGAAAAGTAAAGTTCAACTGTGTTATTTTGGTGTAACCTTTGTATTTTCCCCTTCAAAAATCACTGTGTGAATGAACTCCCTACAAGTAGTCTCATATTTATTCTCACATGTTAGAGGCATTCCTCTTCTTCTTCCAGTCTTACATCTGTACTAACTTTCATTTAACTTTCTTCATCTGTAATGGTTTACTGCAGTAGTAAAGCATGTCCACCATTTAATTTTTAATTCAAGGAAGTATTCAATGGTTAAAGAGCAAATCTACTGTTTAACTCGTACGTAGCGTCTGTAATATGTCTTCTGCATGCCTTGAAAATAATAGTATCAAATTCAACCAAGAATGCATTCATTTTTATTTTTTTTTGGCTACTTTTCAAGTGTGTACAAGCCAGGGTGTGATGTTATTACTCAAGCATATTACTCTTATTTCCATTGACCCTTGATGAGTTTAAAAGACTGGGTTAAGCCTACCTGCAATTGAACCAGAGACATAAATGGGTTCTATAGATAATGCACTAATACAATAAACCTCAAGTGGAAAAATATATATATATATATAAGGGATAGACAGATAGTCTGATGAGATCTCTTGTTAATATAAAGACTGTCGTCAAAATAGTCACATTGAAGATTCCCACCGACAAGTTTAATCCCACGATGATCCAAGAAGCATCACTGGGGTGAATCACTAAGGTGAATTATTTTTTTATGTTTTATAGAAAGACATGTCTGTTCAGATTTTAAAATGTGAAAAGTTACTCCCATTGTTTATGCATGCTGCAAGTTAGCTCAGTGAATTTTCTCTAGTGCACAGGTGACCCCCGAAATTACAACTGCCACATGACCTTGGATGTAGTTAACAAGTGGGGATGTCTACCTTTCGGTCACTGCTCATTTATAGATACTGGTATATATGTTCACTGCCTGAGGCGTGACCTTTCAACATCAAATTGTTCATTCATGAGTCTACTATAACCACAGCATCCTAACTCTTGCAGTGATTTACTCTGTTAGTACATCAAGCAGACAATTAAATGATTGTCCTAATATCATTCTTCCAGGAAGATTGCAAGGTTGTCTTGTAGACCAACAGCTTGCAAAGATGAAATTAGTTTTTAATGATACACTGCTCATTGTTAAAGGTTAGACTTGGTATAATATAGTGGTCATTTATGCCCACAGTTATTGTTCTCTGTGAACAAGCTTGAGAAATAATGGCCTACATCATCCCTGGCCTAGCCAGCCCTAATTTACCCATAAAATACTGGGATTAGATCATTAAAACAATCAGTGAAGATTAAGTGTCCCCCCTAGCCAGTATCAAAAATAGAATGATGCACCGATAAAATAGACCCCTAGTATGGGGTAAAATACTATACATATTTTACAGCTGCACTACCTGCTAGAGCCCCAGGGTCTAATGCCTAGCAGGGTCAACTCAGCCTTTCATTGACCCTGACCCTTCATTGAGGTCAATAAAATGAGTACAATTACATTTGTAACAGGAGTGGAGGATTCCGTTATGACTTTAGGGGAAAAGGATGTTTTATAAATAATTATCACCTTGCTTAGCAGAAGACAGCATATTATAAAGGAAGCTGTGTGGTAGATGACTGAATACTATGCACATTTTTAGATCTAAATGCTATCAATTAAACTCCAGCTTACATTTAAAATAAAATGCAATGCAGTCACACTGACAACTAACTGCAGCCTAACTTAAATAATATAGCCGTCATAATAAAACATAAAAATTGCATACACATAGCAATAAAATTGTTTCAGAAAAAAACAGACTTTTCCTAAAATATGCAGGTTTTTTTTCCCCGTGAGAATTTGGATCATGCATACATTTTAACAGTATTTGGAACAGAGCTTAGGAGTGAAAACTGGTACGCATTAAATATATATCCTGTAAAAAAGGGTTTGGATTCTGAGACATCAGGGAGTTTGTCTAAAAAAAAAAAACCCCTGAAATTATAGAGAATGAATTAAAATAATAGATAATGTATGATTATTTAATACAGGTCTGCACTTTACAAATAAATGTGGGGCTGACCACTTCTTTTACATTCTAGTGATACTCGGTGGCGTATACATGTAATACAATTCTGGCACAAAATTCTAACAATGGAGCAATCACTATGGAAACCAGAGGAATTTCTCTGCCAACTGCTCCACGTTCAGTTCTTCACCCTGACTGTTTAATTCTTTGTGTTCTATAGCACTCAATTCTTTCTCTTTCAAAATAAACAGTTTCATTATTTTAGGCTTGATGGTATTTTGAGTGGGACTACTTTCTTTCATTTTGTGTATTTAACATTATTTTCACTGTGTCGGTTTGTAATCAATTGACATAAGCCTGTGCTGTTCTGTGAATACAATGTTACTTTGTTAATGATACATTGTTCTTAGTGGAGAAAGTTGCCAAATGTATGTCTGAATAATTAACCATTACATTTCTGATACCTACCCTTTTTTATAACAATAACCACTGTATATCACCGTAGCAACTATAGTACTATAAAACCAAAATTAATTTTTGCAAAAGTATGAAGCCAGTTATCTTTACTTGGATATTTAAATAAATGAAGACGAGTGCACTCAGAGGTCTGAAGAAAATGTTAAAGGTGATGCTTTTTATTCAGCACAGTTTGAACATCGACGTTTCAGTCCCAACAGACTTTTATCAAGGTCTATGATATATGGAAGGCTGGTCCTGTAGTCGATTTCCCTACTTAAGGATCACCAGACCCCTCCTCATTATCGTTGTTGGTCTGGCGATTTACCCTTCCCACAGCTCCCTTTACCAACAATAATATTCAGGGTGGGCGCTCTTTTATTACAGGCCTACCATATCGTCTGTTTCGGCACACCACAACCGCCTGTTCATATTTTCTATTTCGTTATATGGAACAAGTTACATACGGTCATTATGGCTTTCTATGCCCTGAACACACACACACACTATATATATATATATATATATATATATATATATATATATATATATATATATATATAACATTTGTAGTTAAACTTTTTTAATGTAGTATTTTTATTTTGCTTATTTTATTCTTGTTCCCAATGCATAAGAGATATCTAAATTGAAGCAAGATGACGTACTGCTTTGGAAAAAAAAAAAAAAAAGAGAAGGTGTTGTGTAAATGTGAATAGAAATGGCATGGTTTAGAAAATGGTCACACATGATGCACACAGACATACCTGGCTGACCTCGCACCAATACTGAAACCCATGTATCCTTCTTGGGGCAAAGAGTCATCTCCTAATTCTTTCAGGTCCTGTGGGCCGAGATATTTATCTGTGTCGCCCGTCATTGCATCCTCACCTAAGAAAACAAATTCTGCATTTAGTCTTTCATGGCATTTTGTAAGGCAACAGATCAATTATGTGAGCTCTCAAACATCTGACCAATGACATGACAGCACTGCAGACTATTTTCCACACATCAATGTCAATCAAAACCCAGCACCAGAAAAATGAGAAACAGTTGCACCCATTCTAGTTAAAAGTAAAAAAACGAATGCCCTCACAATTTCATATGCTGTAAATATGAAGGAGAAAAAGGTCAAATGCAACAGTACACAATTTATATTTAACCCTGTAACGACCATTCGCGCAATCATGAGTGAGACATTCTAAGTTTAGGATATTTGCTGGCTTACAATATTTAGGGACACCACTGTGATGTTGGCGAAATAAATGCTTTTGATCCTTAAGGGGTTAATGCCAGGATTAGTAGGGTTGAGTTTATACAGTCATTGATTAGGAAAAATTGATATATCAAATTATTTTCTTTGTTACCATTCTGCAAACAGATGCATTTGATGCAAATTCATTTCAACTCTCATTACTGTCACGTTATGTACTCCACTCCAAAGGAATTAATGCAACACTACGCAAGCATGAGGAATCGTGGTAGCACAATCCTGAAACACATTACTAGATCCGTATAGTAGATGTGAATATTTCACACTAACAATCACAACAACAGTGTTTCCATGGGAAAGAGATAAAAGACCTGGCCAACTTCCTCTTTAACAAGTGTTAGAAGATCAGAGCCGTTCAGGGCCAGATGAACTCTAGTTAGCTGATAATTCTTAGATGGAACCCTGAACCATGCCTCAGCACAGTGTCTATACACTGGTTTCCGATTCCTAAAAGGGACACTGTAGTCACTAACTACTTAATCTCAATGAAATGGCTGTAGTGTCTGGAATCCCTTGGGGCCATGTTTACAGGGCCGTCTTTAACTCGGGGCAAACGGACAGCTTCACCCAAAAAAATTCTTGCACCTCTCTACTTTAGGTCCGTCACTGTGTTGGAGTGGAGGACGTGATTGCATGTCTGGGATGGGGGGACATGGTCCAGGGGGCCCAAGCAAATGCTTTGCCCAGGGTCCAGTCAATATTAAAAACGGCGCTGCATGTTTACATTCATTGTTAAAATGTTTTTAACGTTTCAAAGCTAAACAAGTTTTCCCAGCAGATTATCGTCCATGTGCTGCACTGATTAATGGTGACTATGATTAGCTGAGCATGTCAGCTGACCACTATGAATCTGTATGGCTAGAAGGAAGTGTGTAATCCCTGCCTTAGACATCCCTCCAGTGAAGGCAAGCAAACGGAAGCCAGTGACCATCATTTTAGTGTTAAACTTTTTTAAATGAGGGACAGTCCAGGGCTCCAGACATTGTAACCACTTCAATGAGATGAAATTATTAAAGTGCCTACAGTGTCCCTTTAAGGAATACAATTTTAAATACAGATTCTAGTCATTCAAGATTTTAAACATATTTATACGGTTTTGTAAATTTGAAGTGTGGTTTTGGGTCATTCTCTAGCTGAAAATCAAAAGGCTGCCCGATAAATTGATAGAATAGCATTCCTGTATGTTTGTTACATCACCCAAGTATGTCACTAGTAACCCCAGACCATGACAGTGTGAAGCAAGCGTACTCCAAAGCAATATTCTATACGTTTTCTAAAAGGCCAATTATGTATTTTCTAAAACGATTATAATTTATATTGCGCCAACATATTCCGTAGTGCTGTACAATAGGCAAACAAGAGAAACCATTCTAATAAAACATATTTGACATATACAGGAATAGAAGGTGAAGAGGGCCCAGCCCAAACATGCTTACTATCTAAAACATGCTTTTTAAATACTTGGCAGTATCATGACTTATGTCTTTTACTGTATTATTAAATAATGTCAGAATCTTAAAAAAAAAACAAAAAAAAAAAAAAACGCTTTTCACAATCTCTGCTCCCTATTTTAATGGCTCAAAACATATGTAAACAACAGTGATGTATTGCAATTTCAAAATCCACTTTGGTAAAATATTCTGTAGAAGAAACAATTATTCATGTTTTCAATACAAGCTGGGATGTCTGAAACCATATTTGTTATTAATCTGTACAATTCGGCATTTCCCAGGTGTGAAGGTACATTTCTGTTTAGAAGTTTGCCCATTTCTCTGTAACTCAATCACTTAACACTTGAACGTGTTCCTTATTGCAGGAATTTGCGCAAAACTGCCAAATAAATGATTGTTATAGCCTCCATAGAATGTTATTAAAGCCAATCTTAAATACAAAAATTATGTGAAAAGGTGAGGATGCCAGGACAGATAATGAAAGCAGTAACCCTATCTCCCTGTGAACATTCTCCTATTACTCAATCTTGGTCGCTACCCACTGGGAAATATTTTATCCATTCTACATTATAGAATCTTGTCCCAAACACTGCAGTTTGTCAATCATCACCTAGCTGAAGGTACTATCAACATATAATAAAGGTGATTGAGTCTCTAGCAGGTTCAATAAAAAGTGGTTGAGAAAAAAAAAATTTCTTCTCTTATTCATTCGCTAACAAACAGTCTTATAAATATCTTGTTTTTTGGTATCAACATATTGTATAGTGCTCTGTAGTTTTACCAAAGGGATATAAACCGCAGGTAATTGACAAATAAAATAATGGTAGTAGAAGGGGGTCGTGATAACGTTCACATGAAGAATAGATGGACTATGTTCGCATGAGCTTATATGCTTTAATATATATCATTATTGGCATAAAAAATTGTCTAGAATATTTATTTTTTGAAAAGCACCAAAATATTCTGCAGTGGTGTACATCAACAGTAGTGTTCTGTAGCTTATTCTGATAGGAAAATGTGTAACCTTGGAGAACAGAGAACTAATACTGCATTAATATGATGAAATATATTTAAAAAAAAGATGTATTCGTCAGCTATTGTCAGTAGAAAACAATAATAGAGTGCATGGGCATAAATGACAAGGTTTATGTTAAAGTAGCACACCCTAAGATAACTTATCTCTAAAGGTACTTGACTTGTGTGATCTTCCAACATCTGTCTAGCAGATAAAATGCCAAATGTAATACACTGTGGATATTACCATGGTAAAATTTGTTCTTACAGCTCCCTTACATCATTAAGATCTCTCCCTAACAAAAGCAAAATTTGCCCCAATATACCCACTTCAATACACTGTTACTATGCAGTTGGCATGGCTGCCATCAGTATAGCTCGTCCCTGCCTGGTCAACTTAATGGTCCAAATGTACAGGGTAAATAACCTTTAATCACATTATGTCAGAAAAAAGGCACAATTTTACAATCTAGAATCAATTATAACGGAGCTGGGCAAAAAAGGGGCAGAGAAAATAATGAACATGGTGACGGCTAGGGGGGATTGGCACATCTAGATGGCACTAGCTCTACCAAGTGTCTAGAAGTGTCAGGAATAGGAAATATACAGAGACTAACTAGTCCGTAATTTGTCCTTAGTATATCTCTTGACTGGGTTGGAATTTAAGTGGAATTCTAACACACTCAATATGAGTATTTCATAAAGATTCTATCTTTCTGAAATACTCATTCAGGAAGAGGGAGGGTGACAGTGCCGCTTTAAGCAAAGGAAAATAAAATCGCTATGGAACTGTGTTCTCTCCTCAATTGTTTACAACATGTACAATTAAGCAAATATTTACAAGGTTTTTTTACTCCAACCAGAACAAAATAAATAAATATAGGAACGAAGCATAACTCTACATGTTTAAAACTCTAGACTTTGTAACATTCCTTGTTCTGTGGTTTGGAAGGATGTCATTAGTCATCTACTGATGAGTTCAGCCACCATTAATTGCATTTGCTACGATGCTCTTGGTCACTCACATGGAATGCACATACACACGCAAACAATCCCATGCACAATTGTCCTAGGACAACTGTTTTACGTAGTAAATGTTTTCCATAAGCTCAGCTTACTGTTGCCCTCAATAAAGTGAATGAAGGCTGCTACACAATAGCCATCAGGCACCCAGGTTCCACATTCCCAACGTGCCCATATATAGCAATTATCGCTATTTATCCCTGCGGGTCCCTGGCTGCCTGAATAGTGAAAAGATGGCCCAGCAAACTCCATCTTCAACTTCCGGAAGCTCTTCCCAACTCTCACGTGTCCCTGGCCGTCAAAGCATTGCAATGCTCGGCGTGACACGCAGAACGGGGTGAGAGTTTGAGCGAGGAGCTGCTGGAAGCTGAAGATCGAGTGTGCTCGGCCTCCTGTTCACTATACAGCACCTGGAAGCCAGCACAATGCCACCAGACCACCAAGTGTCATGTTCCCCATCCTGGACACATGTAAGACGCAGGGAGAAATAAATCATTATTAATAATATAACATTTAAAAAGTAATTAAAAAGCAAAACTTTTTCCCACAGTATGCAGCCCCTATCCTACCCCACACATGGCATCCACTACACACAGCATCCACACACACACACTCTGCATTTACTCTAAAGACACGCACTGCACCAGACCCTGAACTGTGCAGGGGGCCTCAAAATTTCCGATGGCAGCCCTGGATCTACATTTTTCAGTTTGATGAGACTATGCAGTGCATTATTGGAAATATACAGCTGGGTGACTTACTGCTTCTAGTATATGGGATTAAGCTATGAAACTTTTGTGCTGTAACAATCATGCATTTGATCTTTAGAATGTAATGGTTGTGTTACAAAATTGCTATAGTGTCCATTTAAATGAACATTTTACCTTTTAGTAAATAGATTTTGTGAGATAATTGTGCCCCTAACAGAGAAGGCCATTAAAAACAGCTTCAACCCAATTGGAGAAAAGAAAATGCTTTTATTTATGTATCACGTAAACCCCCCGCCCCCTACCAAAAAAAAAACCCAAAACAAAACACAGAGTGGAGACAACAAGGGGGAATTGAGGAAAACCAGGATTACTGTCTGACACATCCATGCCCTCTGGTACTTCATCCAAGACAGAATACAAATAGATTGTTTCATGAAAGCATAAAATCACTTCACCACAATATAGCTGTGTAAACTCCATAAGGTTTACTCAGGAAATAGACAGAACACAGACTATTTAACCTGGAATATGTGCAACTTGGCTGCAACATTTCCTGTTCTCTCAATTGTTCATATGCAAATATTCTTGAAGACTTAAACCCATGGTGAGCTAATTAGGTGATAACCAAACTGTTAAATGTCTGAAACTCGAAAGGAGTTTATTCACTCACAAACGTTTATCAACTGACCATTGGGAAAACCAGGCCAGTGCCCACAATAATCATGGTCCAAGGCCAACTAGGGAGATCAACGGAACTCCCCAGCTTGTCCATGCAGGTGCACTGGCCCATTGAAGACTCTACTACCCCACTAGGCTGGTTGAAAGATCAAAAACCTCGCTGATGAGCCCAACCTACTCTAATGCCATTGTCCCAGGAAGAATGTGATCTACAAATATTATGAGCACATTCTCCAACCACTGGACAACCCTCCAGTCTTAATCCACGCTATAAACAGCCCACATGCACACACACGCTATGAATACACTTCAAAGAACTCTCATGTACACACACTCCAAATAGCAACTACACCACAAACAGCTCCTGTATCTACACACACACACACACTACACCAGAAACAGCCCCTGCCCATTAACAAACAGTCTCTATTCACACTACACTCAGACTCTCCACACATGCTACTGATAGCTTCCCTAAAAACATGCACACCACCATGTTTTGGCTCTCTCACACTTTTTTCCTCTGGAGTCCCACCAAACACCTGAGACAACTCCCATGGAAGTTAAGCAAAAACATATTATACTGACTTGCAATGTGCTTTTCAAAACCAGGGCATTTAATCCATGCAAAAACACTTCAGCATGGGCTTCCGAATTTTTGTCCCAGTCTGGTGGTTTCCCACAATACCCAATTTAGTGAATAACCCTCAAAGGTTAATGACATTGGCAATAATAGAATAGAATTATAAATAAAACACTAAAAGTCACAATGAGAAGCCATGCTATTTGGCAGATGTTAAGTGGTCATGCTATCCGACTCTGGCCCTGCAGTGCTTGTTGGATTGCAGTCTCGGATGCTGGGAAAAGATTAAAGGGGTCATTGCCTGACAACAGTCGACAGCCTTATTGTAAGAGGTATTTTTAGCTGTAATATTGAGGGCTAGTCACTAAACATAAAGTAACCGTAATTTAAAAACCAAGTTGCAAACTTTGAACAAAAAGAGCAAAAAAAACACAAACCACTGAATCTCTAATAGAGATTTTAATCAACTGCATTATTACAGTAAGAATTGTATAAGCTGATTTTAAAGCCACAGAAATGCCTTGTTCATAGAGTTCTAAGAACCATAGTTACTATATCTCATTATAGTGGTTAAGAAGCTATACCGCTATATGTATTGTCCCATTTTGTATTATTCCATTGTTTAGAAGGGGGCAGACCAAAAACAGGGCTTTTTCTGGCAAACACACACATATAGCCCAATATTCGGCAACACAGTTAATGAAGAAACTAGTAAAGTCCGCGACTGCAGGCGAACATTGCTATCTATGGGGGACAGAAGAGATGTGCACCTGAAAAGGGGCTGAAAATAAGTGTGGGACGGTGCCCACATACTAACAGCACCATAATTACTACAATGAGTTGAGTGATTATTGTGCTTTTGTGCTTAAAGTATCCTGTTAATATTTCTATTTATACTGTACATTACAAGCACTGACATGTAAATAATACCAAGCATATTAAGCATTTTTAATACATACACTCAAGCAAGCTTGCAAGAAAACCAATATGGCTGCCCACAGCCCACCAATCCTAGTAACATGACTGGTGGAGAGTTGACCCCCCAAAAGAGGGGGAAGTTGGGAAATGCCAACACAGAATTCTACTTTCTGACCTACTATTCCACCACAGTTGTCTGCAAAACAGGGAGAATTATACAATTCCCATTTGGTCTAGATTTGCTTAAGGATTACACAAATAGTCCCCTATTTTGCCTTACTGTTAAATTAAAAGAAAGAGAAATTAGAAGAGGACCTTTTTATATAAAACATAATAATAATAATTTTTATTTTAAATAAAGAATTCATGGTACAAGTTAATTTATAGTCCTGCCAGCACAAAGGGAGTTTAATTTAGTGCTCTAATGCACACAACTTTACTCTTCAAGACAGAACCACAGTAGAATACTGCCAGTTATTCACTAAAGAGAGAAAAGAGAGAACTGTTGGAAATTCCATGAAAGTTTACATTTTAAGGCCAAACTAGTTGCACTAGAAAATTCTCTAAGTCAGACAAGCTTCCAGTTTGAATATTTTTGGCAAAAATTTGAAATTTACTTTGAATTCCTGATAATTCTCACTTTAGTCAATAATCCTGTAAACCTTGCTTTTCTCAGGAGTATCATTCATCTTTGTTAGAAACTCACAACATGACCGTGTCCCTTTAAATTTCAACCATACAGTACATGGAATGCTGCAGGATGACAAATAATCAGGAAGTGAATACTTTGCATGTTCAGCTCCACTTACTCCCACAGAATCAGACGCTGACAATCACGCTGAATTAATGCAATGCACGTTCATGTCCCCATGATATGCAACTTACTGAGAATGATTATAGTTCATAATAGGCCATAGAGATTGCCCCTGTATTATGCTATTGTACCAAGATCTGATTTTTTACAATTCAATAAAGGAATGCAAAGCTGTATTCCTGGCACTATAGCTCTCTCTGCCTACAACCATCCCTCCTCCCCCTTCTGCCACAGTGAAAAAAGGGTTAAAAACCCTTTATTTACCTTATCTCCGTGACACTGTTTCGCGGCTCCGCCTCCTCTGACGTCACTCAACGAGGGAGCGCTACCGTGCGCACATTAGGCTGCCAATAGGAAAGCATTTAATCAATGATTTTCTATGGGGATATAGCTGACACTAAATGTCCTCATGCAATGTGAGGACGTCCAGCATCAGTTAGTGGACCAAAAGTTTGGTAACATTCTGGAAGCGCCTCTAGTGGCTGTCTGGTAGACAACCACTGGAGGCTGTCTTAGTGCTGCAATGTAAACATTGTAGTTTCTCCAAAACTGCAATGTCCAGTTAAGCACCTTGAATTCTGTCCACCTTTTATCTTAACCCCTTAACGCCATTACGGCGTTCTATGCCGTTCCCATTTAAATGGACTTTAAAGCCGTTGCGGCGGCATAGAACGCCGTAACGGCTTGCAGCCCCAGGAGCTCGGAGGTACTTACCTCGCCGCGATCCTCTTCTGGAGGACTGCCTGACAGCCCAGGAAGCCCTCCCCCGGCAAATGAGGCCCCCGGGGGCCATGTGATCGCTCTCAAAGAACGATCACATGGCCCCCTATAGCTGGCTGCGGATCTGCCAGCAGGGGGACTGTCTGAAATGTCAGACAGTCCCCCTGCTGGTGGGAAGTGTAAAAAAGAATTATTAGACATGTGGAAAAAAAAAAAAAAAATATATAAAGAGAATTATATATATATGTAACATACAAAGTGTATTTTAACATTAATATAAGTACACATATTAGTTTTAAAATACACGTAGAATGAAGTTACATATATATGATATATATATTATATATATAAATAAAATAGATACACACACACATATATATATACAATACTAAATAACTAAAATAAATAACATTGAAACAAAATGTAATATAAATTATATATTCATATGTAATTTCATTCTAACTGTATTTTGTTATATATAGATAGAGATAGAGATAGAGATAGAGAGAGAGAGAGAGAGAGATACATATACATATATATATATATATATATATATATATATATATATATGTAACAAAATACACTTAGAATGACATTCTATATATATCTATATATAAAAGGCATGCATGCGCAATAGCCTCCCCACGCTTTCCTATGGGAAGGGATTGTGTTGGCTGAGATCATGAAGATTGATGATTAATTTCACTCTACTTTCTTTAGATTGTTAGCTCATTTGAGCAGGTCCTTCATCTCTTGTTCATGTAAGTTCAAATTGTCTTAATTAATTTACTTCTATGTTTCAACCACTCATTGTACAGCACTGCGGAATATGTTGTTTAATTAAAAACAATAGTCTCTATTTTCCTTAGAGATGGGTGCTTACATAAATTAAAAATGAAGTAAGAATCACTAAAAACTTTACAAGTCTCACTGGAAATAACTTCCTTTTCCAGATGTCCCTAAAGGGAATTATAACCACAAAGGTAAGTCTCACAGCTGTTGTAGCTCAATACTAAACACAAAAAGAATCCAATACATGCATCAATGGCTAACATCCATGTTAGTTCCTTACTTAAATAAAGCAGACTGTGTTTAATCCACTCTATATCAGAGGAGCAAACATATTGCGCAAACCCCATGCGACTCAGAGCATTACTAAAAGAAACATTTTGTAACGTAGTGCTATACATCAAAATGCTATAATATTAGAATAATAAGAATAGCCTGGGTAACATTTTGCATATTGAAATAACTAGGTAAAATTCAATGTTACATTAAAAAGACACTCATTTATGAGTAGCTTGACATAAATTTGGTGCCCAGAAACCACTCTTCCACCGCTACATTTAAAGCAAGTCTTTAATGTTAGAAATAGAAAGTTGTGTTCCTCATCCCACACGCTCCCGTCCATGAAAGGGTTATAAAAATAAAAAAACCTTTCATTCACTAATTTGATTCGAGTGCCACTGTCTTTGGCACTGAGTCGCGCTCCTCCTCTGCCGATGGCGGAAACCTAATGTGCATGCGCGGCGAGTTCCACGTTTGCATTAGGTCTTCCACCTAATTAACCATTCACTCAATGCTTTCCTATAGAGTTTTGCTTGATCCTGGAAGTCCTCACGCAAAGTGTGAGGATGTCCAGCGTCGTATCATAGAGTCAATGAGATGAAATGGTCTAGGAGTCTATAGTGTACATTTAAAATTTTAAAATAACCCACCTCCAGCACTCCCAGCCAATCAATGCAGTCCAGGTTGGACACAATTGACAGTGATAACACAGAAGTGCTTTTTCTGCAATTATTAATGTGGTTCATGGAGGTGGCAAACTCCGGTCGCCTGGAGGAGCCCTAACTTATATTCTTATTAATATTAATAAAATGACAACACACTCTGCAGCGCTGTACAATGAATAAAACCCTTCCTAAACCAGGGGATAGCGCAAATACTCCAATTAAAAAAACAAACAAACAAAAAAAGCTGCATTAACCAGAAAGTAAAAAAAAAAAATAATAATAATAAAAAAAAAATATATATATATATATATATATATATTTAGTTGAAAATCCATTGATAAGAAATGCTGACAGGAAGTCAATAGAACACAATAAAAAGCAGACATCAAAAGGGTTAAGTAGATTTCCAAACACACATGCACCTCTGGTTACAGTCACATTCCTGCAAGCACCCAGGTCCAGAACTTTATCTTCTAGTTCTTAATTACATTTTCCACTGTAAATCAACAGGTGAAGAAAGGTTCAGGGAAACTGTAAGTAATGTTGTTTTGTATTTTTTAAAACCTGTAATTACCTTTCTACAGAGACTCTTTTTCCATTCTCTTTCATGGGAATAGAATTTCCATTCACTTACAATCAGGAAGCCAGATTCTGAGCAAGATTCTTTGTTTAAACTATCCACAAACGATATACAAGGATACACAGAGGACTAAAAACCAGAGCCATGCTTATTACAAAATATAGAAAAAGCCACAGCTCATCTTTCTGCCTCGCCCAATTTATTTTAGGAAACCAATGTTAAAAGCATGGAGTAGTCTCTCTGAAACACACACACACAGAGCCAAAATGAGATCTACAACGAAAATAAAAAAGCATTAAAGACCTTACTTGTTAGTAGAGCCATTCTAAAGGACTGAAATACAAGAAGTGCTTTTTTTCCCCCAAAGTGTTTCCAGAAATTCTTTGTAGTCCTTAAGCAGTGAATTAAATATAATCCCAAAAAAACAGCACCAGGCAAATTAATCCTTGTGGGTTCTGTTAACCCTCCATTGTAACAACCAATATGTTGCAGACACCATGGTGAGTTTTCTCAGAACGCAAGCTTCCCTTTAAACCGTGTGGGACAGACCAAAAAATAAAAACTAGGTAATTGCAATCATCATGTGTAGTGTAGAATATGATCCTCTGTAATCAGTGTGCAGACATCCATTTAAAGCGGTTTCTGATTGGACTGAAAACTTTGGCAGCCTCTGCAGCCTGTGAATGCTGTAAATGTGAGCTCTTGAAGTATTTGTATGTAAATAGGGATCAGCCAGGGGGTGCGTGTTTTTTATAGAGTAACATGATCCTAGAAGGCTTGAAGGTGCAGTCCCACAGGATTTGCAGTGAAAGGAGGACAGAGGTAAATAAAAAAAAATAAAAAAAATAAAAAAAGATGAGTCTTTTAAAAGGACAGCCTTTTCCCTTTTTATCCTGTATTTAGTGATTGCCTATAAAACTGTATTGTGTATTTTATAAGCAGAACAGATGTGTAGGTTCACTGAAAACTATTTCACAACAATTATAATAATATTATTGAAGACCTACTTATTATGTCCTATTTTACTATTGCATATTAGTTTGTATGGGTCAACAAAACAATTTCTCTTTTATTTTATTGTATGTGGCTTGGTTTTTTTTTTGTTTTTTTTAAAGGAAACAGTTGCTCAATTATATATTTTTTATTTTATTTAGTAACACAAACTATACAAATGAGAGAACTAAAAATATAAAACAATAACAATGGAATGCAGATAATTTTAATATCTACTAGTATGTACTGTGTTGTATGTACAGAAAATACCAAAACAATAATACCAATACAAAATATAATAATGTAATATACTACCTTATTAAGCTACTGAAGTGAGTGGTAAAAATAAAAATTCAGTATTTTAAAATTATCAGTGTGCAGGTCTGTTTGCTTTGTATTTCTTATTACAGAGTCATTTATTCATAAAATATAATTATTTTTTATATAATATATATTATTTTAAATTAGTTGCCTATATTATTTGCCAAATATAACTTTTTTTAAGTTCTAGCACAAAATAATATATCGGTTTAAATAATAATAAATTAATAAGTCTTATTCATGTACTTGTCTATTAAACCCTGCCACCACATTCTTTTCTATCCTGAACGCAGTGGCAGACAGTACTACTCTGTAAAACATATTGCAGTGATATGCACCAAGCAGTTATTTTCCTAATACTGCGACTATTGGAAAAATTAAGATCCCCAAAATATTTATCTCCCAACATATAGCAGGGTTTTATCTCTGTTGGTGCAAAACAGGTTCATCTGCTGATGTGCTGCTTGGGTTTTCTTTTGGCATTATTTTGCAGAATTTCTAATAACGGGTATTCATTTAGGGTCTTCTAGATCAATGATGTTTTGGCTGTTGATGCGGTTACCAATTTGACCAGCATGTAAGGATTTGTCATGGTCTGAGATTATGTGTATATCCTAGTGCAGGTGTAGGCAACCCTTGGCACTCCAGATGTTGACTACAATTTCCGTGATGCTTTGTCATTCTAAAGACATGCAAAGGATCACGGGAGTTGTAGTTCTACAACACATGGGCATCTACCTTTTGGCACCCCTGCTCTACAGCTATCTACTATTATAATTCTGACAGATAAATCACCTGTTCTTATCTATAAAAATTAAACCAGTCCACGGAAGTATTGTTTTACAATATGTATAGAGCATTTGGAAGTATATAGCATTTGGAAGTATATAACATTTGGGGATAGGACCAGAATGGGAAGGGCATAGACATGCAATGGGGAGATAGCTAGTGAAGGCTGCCCATGTGCTAAACATCATGGGTGCTGTTCTGCGCACTGAAATCAGTTTTTAAGTACTCACCCAGCGTTTCTTGCAATTACAAAAAATGCTGTTAAATACGGTTACAAAAAATGCGGCTAGATCTGGGACTGTATGGAGGTATGTTTTTTCAGTTTTGCATCTGGTCTGCAGCCAAATCAGTTACATGGAGAGTTCATATAACTTATATTTAACACACGCATGTAGCCCTGTAGCTCAGATGTGGCGTGCGTGGCCTATTATAACAAACATCTTGGGAAATTAGTCCCCAAGAACTCCAGTGCCAAAATTTAGTCATCGCTGACATTTTCCTCTGTCAATGGTAGACTTTTAATTTGACTAGTTTACCTTTAATTTGCTTATTGTCTAAATATTGTAGATCTATCTTCTGATTATGAGTAGATTCTAAGTGTTAAAACACCAGTATGAAATAGGAGAACAAACATTCCCTACTCAATTTACCTGTACATCGACTTTGTATGTGCCCTGCGTCTATATAGGTGAACCTCTTCTGACCTCAGACGCAGAGACCTCATTTTAAGAACAAATGTCAGGAGGCTGTGTTACAGGTTTACTCTTAATTAAAGCTATTAACGTTCTTGAAATTTGTTCACAAATGTAGAATATAATGCTTGCACATCCCGGTAAACGGCCATTGTAAAATGGTTGAAAAAAGATGGCAACATTGACTTTGATGCTGGGTTCTAGGGCACGGGTATGCAGCCTTCAGCACTTCAAATGTTGTGGACTACATCTCCCAGAGTGCTCTAACAGCCTGAATGCTGGCAAAGCATCAGGGGAGATTAGTCCGTAACATCTGGAGTGCCAAATGTTTCCTACTCCGGCTGTAGGGAGAATACCTCCTACATTCTACTTGTTTAGGTTTCCAAATGTAACCTGGTAAGAGATCCATGTGAATATCTGCAATGTTAAAATTGATTACTGAATTGGATATTCTAAAACATAACATACAGAGATGTAATTTCTAATTAGTGGGGTAATAGCTGCTTGATCCAATTTTATTTTTATTACCACATTTAGTTTTTTTTAGTTAATAACATTCTTACTATATGGATCCTGTATAAATAGTTTCTACATAGGCTAATTGCCATGGGCCACTGGGCTAGCACATGCTTGTTTGCAAGGATACAAGTAGTAGTCTAAGCAATTATACTTTAAATTTAAAGACTTTCATTTTTTTAAATTGTGTACAAAAGTATTAATACGCAACTTTTATTAAACGCAAACTCAATGTGTTTTTCTTTTAACCCCTTAAGGACACATGACATGTCTGACATGTCATGATTCCCTTTTATTCCTTAAGGGGTTAAATCAAAATAAAAAAAGCAATACTTATTTTAATTACTTTAAGTGAAAAACACATTTCCTTCCCAGAACAAGAAAGCAAGTGTTCTGCTTGCCCTGAAGGCATACACATTATCTTATCTCAGTATTGCCTGGTGTGTTTACTGTGCTCCAGCTGTGCACCAACAAAAGTTTCACATTCTTTGCTTCTGCTGCCTACACTGTATCCACTAATGGTGTTCTACTAAGAAGGCAAATGGCACTGATATCTAAGGCCATGGCGGAAGCATGAGATAACTTAACACATTACAGGCACAGCAGAATAAATGTAGGGAACTCTGGTATACAATATTAATGTGTCAAAGAGACCCTTTTCACCCTTCTAAAAGCTAGTTCTATACGGTCACCTATACCTGCCCGTGTAATCGTATATGTACATTTTTTTAAGGGGTATATTTATACACATAAATGTGTATACTTCGTTTATATATTTTTATTTATATATTATATACTCCTTGGTCATAAGTATCTAATCACCTGCTCATTAAACATTTTTTAAATCATGGACAATAATCAAGTTTCCAAGCCCACACCCATTTTTTTGCTGGTATAGTTGTTTTCAATCTGCTGACCATTTCCAGTAGAGGTTGTAAGATTACTGCTAGGATTTGCTTCTAATTAGCCACAAGAGCATTAACGAGGTTTAGCACTTGTGTTTGATGTTTAGTCAGCATTCCAATTCATCTCAAAGCAATTTGTTTGATGGGAAAGTTGGGGCTATGGGCTGGCTTATCAAGTTCTTTTTTTTGGGGGGGGGGAAGGGGAATATTTCCCCAAAAATTGTACACAGAAAAGTATCTAGAATATCACTGCATACTGTAATGCTAACCTGTCCGCCTTCATTCTAAGGTGTATCTCCACTAAACATAATGAGCCTAGCTCAAACCATGATAGATAGTCCAAAAATCCTCTCCAACAAAACTTTACAGTTGGCACTATGCAGTCAGGCAAACACTATACTTCTCACCTCGGAGTTGCCTGCAAAGTTTGATATGACATTTTGATAGAGGTGTTCTCAACCCATTCTTCAATGCATACCAACAGTATAATATTTAAAGGAACACTATAGGGTCGGGAACACAAACATGTACTCTGACCCTATAGTGTTAAAACCACCATCTAGCCCCCCTGACCCCTCCTTGTCTCCCTAAATATAGTAAAATCTTATCTTTATTTCAGTCTGCTGCTGCTGGCTTACGTCTGATCTGATTGCCTGGCTGACATCATCAGAAGTGTTGAACTGATCCAATCACAATGCTTTCCCATAGTAAAGCATTGAATTGGCTGAGCTTGTCAAGGAGGCAGATCGGGGCTGAGCCAGCACAAGCCAAACACAGCCCTGGCCAATCAGCATCTCCTCCTAGAAATGCATTGAATCAATTCATCTCTATGGGGAAAGTTCAGTGTCTCAATGCAGAGGGTGGAGACACTGAATGACACTACTGCACAGTGTGCAGCACTTCCCCAGGAAGCAACTCTAGTAGCCATCTGAGGAGTGGCCAATGGAGAGATCCCTAATCTGTATGTAAACACTGCATTTTCTTTGAAAAAAACTGTGCTTACTGCAAAAAGCCTGAAGGGAATGATTATACTCACCAGAACAAATATAATGAGTCGATTTGGTGACTATAGTGTTCCTTTAAGTATTTTTCAGTTTACGTTTTACTGACAAAACTTTGACTGCTGGTATTCTGGGGAATGGGTTGACCCTGCTCTAAAGAAGAATAGTGTGTTCTACACCACTTCAGTCAATGTTCTGCAGAGTGCATATATATGTGATGTGGCCTTTGCCATTTGGAACTTGACAATGATCAAAAGAGTTAGGGCACTTTTTACTTGTTTCAGAAGCCATCAGGCCTGTTCTGTCAGCTTGCGTGGCCTATCACTTGTCACATGTATACACACACTCACACAGTCATAAAATATTTTTTATCAGGCAATCCAGATACATGGAGATAAATATAATAATGCGTAGTAAAAACGATTAACATAGACTTCTATTGCTCTTTTAAAAAGGTTAGCCCATTTAACATTGCTTATATACCTTCTGGACCAATATCGTAAAAACAATGGATTTACTTAACTCTGGTCACAAAGGAGTTAATACCTCCTTTCTTGTTAATACTTTGAAATATCCACTACCACATGATCCCCTATTGTTCCTTTATCAGCAATTTAGAAATGTCAATGAGGCAGTGGAAGGTTCCCTTTGTCCCATTTATGGCTGCAAATGGAGTCCATCCCACAGGATATTTATAAACAGCCCCTCCCCCACATGGGCTAGTTTATTTCAATGCTTTGTTCATATTGATATGGAGAAGTGATAATCTACAAAAGGCGGGGTATCCTAGTTAATGTGGTTATGTAATATTGACACTCTGTTGCCAAGTAGCAATCTGAATAATTTTAATAATTGTATAATTGATTTCTAATTCCAATCTGCCCACAAGGCAAAATGTCACAGTTAATTCAGAAAACAGTAAATTGTGGTAAATTGACAAAGGAGTATAAAACAAGCTCTACACCCTGAATATTTTTATGTTATAAAATTTTGTTAGCTCACTGGTTAGTGAATAAAGCCCGCTGGTAATAGTCCAGGGGACAGTAGAGCCGTATACTCCATATTTCCTCCTGAATGAGTACATTTACTCTGGAGGTGTGATTGTGTTTACCATAAAGAGCTGCAGGCCATTGTTATCAAACAAGAGACAGAGGAAGTGAAGTTATCATACTATCCCTATTGAAGGATACAAAGACCAATTCACTTTACTAATGAGATAGATACAACACAATGTATTTAGAGCTTACTTTTTACTTTACCTGTAGATGGGCCAGATGTCTAAGCATGGTAATATTGTTAACCTCTACTCCCACCACCAGTTTAAAGATTACTCTAGGCACCATAACCACTTTAGGTTGCTGAAATACTAGCAGCACCTTCATTTTTGTTTCCTAGGGTGTAACCCCACCAAGAGCACCTGTCAGTCAGTCAGTTTTGTCCAACTTTTGCATTTCTTGTCAGCACTCAGCATGTTATCAAAGGGACGCACAGTCTTACAACTTTTGATTTAGGAACACACATGCAAGTGAAGGTTTGCAGGCCCAATATCCTCCTGCAGAATCTCTGTCCCCTGAGCTGAACCTCCAGTTTGCAAGATAAGAGATCACAGGCTAGGTTTATTAGCTGGTTCTAATACATTGCTTTTGTGTGAGGAGCATTAAATTGGTTGATTGCACAAATTGCCATGTAATCCAAATGCTTCTATATGAGAATCATTTGAATGTAATTGCACAGCATTAAACAAGGCCCTGCTCCTTTCTGGGCAAAAAAAAAGCTTGTTATAGTGGTTATGGTGCCAGGAGTGCCCTGGCAAATTCTCAGGTTAAAAAGTCAAACCATTTGTGAATGTTGGTGGAGTGCTTATTGCAGGAGAGTGCTTAGCTGATGCTCCCTGCCAATGAGTCAGCCCTGCATCCTTGCAGTAGATTATGGCTCAACAGGACGACGACTCTGGTGGACCTCAGGTAAGATGTCAGCCTGTTCGTAAATGAGCTTTAATGGTTATGGTGTGTGGAACCCTTTTTTCTGCCAAAGGCAAAATCTCCTTTTGTCAGAAAAACCTTTTAATCAATATGAAGGATAAAAATAGTCTTTCACTACTAAACATGTCATGTGCTAGACTGTGGGTCTTTGTTTTTCTTTTATAAGATAAGCCAACAAATAATTACAAAATTCAGAACTCCCTGTTTATAACATTGTGCCTATTTTATCATGTGACAGGTCACAAAAACAATTGTTGTGAAGCTATAAATACAAAGGCATTGCTTTACAAAAGCCATGATTTTTTTTTAATATTCATTAGCTTGTAGCGTCAGGGGTTAAAACCCAGATTCTTTAAAGTGGCAGGATGAGAATATGCCAAAGCACAAAATCAGCAGGTCTTAGTGTCTACAGGCAGCACTCAATGCGTAGATGGTATAGAGGGGTGAGATTTCAATGCCTTTCTATACACACACACACACATCTGGGACATCTGGGACCTGAATACACATTTTGGAGATAACGTGCATAGTAATGCATTCTGACCACTTTACTAGAGTAATGAGTAATAGGGCTTGGGGGTTACAGAATATGGGAAATAAACAAAGAGACATAGGGAAAACAAGGCGATAGATTTACGAGGTTAAACGAGATGGAGGATAGAGACACAGAATGCGGGGTGAGGGATACAGGAATGCAAACGTTAAACTGTGGGGGAGTGAGCTTGGATGTGGCGGGATGAGGGGGGACATCAGATTTTGCTCTACCCTAAAGACCTAGTATAGTTTGGAACATAGTAAGGGCCCTTTTTGAGGGTGCAAGGGTATTGTGAAGGGCATTAAGAAAATATGTTCACATTAATAAGACCATTCACAAACCAAAATCACACGGAGAGACAAAATTATAATAGATAGCTAGGTGCAAACCATATTTATAAACAGGCACATTTGAACATGGATACAGGTACCCTTGATAAAGGCAGCCAGTTGGTGCCGAAACGTTGGGGGGTTTGGTGACTCGTGTTTCAGTCTTGTGGCTTGTAAGAATGTTTTGGCATTGTACCATTGCATTATTGTATTTGGCCTTGCTTCTGTCATTGTGTTTATTTTTGTATTTTTTCACTGTAGTACTTTTTGTACATAATAAAGTTAGAATTTTGTTTTGAAGTTGTTATAGTGTGCATTCTATATTATATGCACATTAATAAGACCAGCCACAATTACACCAAGTAACCCATCTCAACTATGCACGACAACTCTTCCACTTTGATTGAACTATTAAACATATCTGTGCCTTGGCATATGCAGACACGTTGTGGACATGCTCTCCTTTACATTCTCCATGTGCAGTCAATGATGCATTGCGTCAGTTATCTCACCAAACATTCCAGGTTAGCTACTGTATCCATTTGAAGAATGATAAAAATCTAACTGTGATGTATTCCAGTGCGAATACATACGCCCATCACCCAGTGTGAAAAGACAGGAGCAATACACATAAGACCAGGATATAATGCAGCAATCATCATTAGAAACCTGGGTTAATGTGTTAGCTTTTAGATCAAAACAAACATTTAAGTTGTAAGAAAAATTAGACATCCCAGAGTAGAGTAGGTAATTTGGAACTCTAACAATACAAGTGAGTGCCACGGTCTTACATTAGCCTTAAGAGTATAATTACACCAATCCATCATGCAAGGATGTTATTTAATTGCTTAGAATTTTGGTCACATGCTTTTCTCGAGCTATAACTCAACAAAATGAACAAAAGTGACTGATACAATAATTGGCTTCTCAAATCACAATTATTAAAGTGAACCTGCCACGACAGATACAGCTTTGTAGTTTTCTAAACATCTGGCTTAACTCATGTAACTCATGTAATACAATTAAGTGTGTCTTCCCTTAATAATATTAAAAGCTCATATTTTCATTCATTTGCATTACCACTGTCTCCTACTAAGGAATCGTGCTTTTCAGTGGGTATTATATTTGTTGTAAGACACACCTCTCCTGCATACCCCTGTTTGTAAAGCACAGACTTGCTTCCTGTAACAGATAAAATGTCCCCAACACTTTAAGATTGCTTTGTGAAATAAAAAGGGTCTGTTTTCTAAAAGACGCATGTCACTTTTCAGCTGTGTAACTATATCCATTCTCAGATTACTGGTCCAAAATCATTCTGGCTGTTTCTCTCTCCTTTCCTTGCTGTTGCTGGTGCTGCTATCACACGCAGCCTGACCCTCCTCCCTATTTCCCCTTGCAGGCATTACTTTCTCTGAATTCAAGCAGTAGAGATGCCTACAGGATGGTTTCCCTGATAACAGACAATAAGAGCACAGCCTTCTTATCTCTGTGCTCATTGGCACAGATTAAGCACAGACTAAAAGTAAGGGAAAAGGGCTTTTTTTTATCCTCTGATTTTAGGTTTTCTAGCCATTTGCTGGCGTAATGTTTAGATGAATTTAGATTCTCTATCATTTCCGACTAAGTTGCATTTGTCATGACAGTTACCCTTTAAAATGTGATTTTAAAAAAAACTTTTTCAGAAAACCCCAAGGTAAAACATAATCAAGATAAGTTCTCTTTGGGTTACCATGGTGATATAATGCCACAGGCACAAGCTATTAAGATCTGTACAATGCACACCGTGTTTAAAAGAAATGTAAGTGTTCTCTCATATTTGGGCTTAAACTGCACATTAAGCCATTATATGTGATAGTAGAACTATGAAATAAATCACAAGAGAAAACCTTTGTAAAAAAATAAATAAATAACGGATATAATAGACTTGGCTCTTGGTCTTGTACATTAGAGTCCACAATTACCAACAAGATGTTAGTTAAATGTCTTTTTGGAAATATGTACCTTCATCCCCTTCTGACATATACTCAGCATCACTGAGAATTTCTGGCAAATTGGCTCTACGAACTGTGTAATTCAAGTAAATATATATAGTGAATAAAACAAATCTGCATTGAACATATCCCCTATGTTTATATACAAGATATAAGATAAAAACATTGAATTCTAGCCTTTGAAATGCTACTTATTGCAGATGGGTATATGAATGGCTCTGAATTAACTCTGATGCATTACTTGTTACAAGGTAAGGTCAATATAACTTATCTCCTGGGAATTAAAAATGGGTAATTCACTAAAGTGACAATTGCCAGGAATTCAACATTTAGGCTGAAATAGCAGATTTAGTCAAATTCTTCAAGTCAGTTTTTTTAATTCACTTTGAATTCTCAGGAATTATCACTTTAGTTAATAACCCTATAAAACTCCAATAATACCCTGCTAGAGCCAGACTGAATCGCAGTAGTTGTGGTTCAACAAGGATACCCTTGTTCTATTTTCATATGTAAAATGTGGTGGTATAGAAATAAATATAAACATCTGAACTATCTGGTCAAATGGTGGAATGTTATAGAATGTTGAAGATAGATTTTCCTTTTTTTAAGTTATCTTAAAGGCCCTTTGGAGTTGGTATTGTTCCTTAAACCAATGAACATACCTACTTCTCATATGATTTTGGTTCCTTTTTCATCTTTGACGTTACCCACAAAATGTACAATTTCCATGTTGTTTTACATTTTTTTGTGAATTTAACATAAAGGAAAAATTTAACTTGTGACTCGGACTACATAAAGTAAATAGTATGTCATCCAGTTAAGTATCACAATCTGTAGTCTAGGAGAAACATGAGTACAGTGTGTGATTGACCAGCCTTGACCTACAGCCCATATGGTGTTTATTTCCATATGATGTTGTGATTGTACTACTGGTTTATTAGTGTAAACTTTGTCATCCCACAAGAAATAGTTTCATGGTTGTTACAGTACTGTCAAACACCACTGAGACTGATTTGAATTATTTTGATTGAACTCAGATTGTCCTTAGATAAAAGATGTCTAGTTCAACTAGCCTATGGATGATAACATTCAAAATGTGACTTTGAAATACATCTAGTTACACTGTAAAACTTACTGCAGTATTTCACTTTTGTATGGACAATACTCTGGGTATCCACAAAAGGGAACACATGAACAAAACTTATCTTTTTTTAGTGTATGTGGATATATATAGTTAATACAATGCTAAACAAAACTCTGCACACCAGTCAAGCCATTAGACTTGCTTTTCCCACAGGAATCAAAAATTTGCAGTGATGTTACTACCACAAAGGATTCTGGGTGGGCATATGCAAATGAGTTCAACAAAGAGTCACATTTTTGCGTGTGTTTGTGTGTGTGTGTAAAAGTCTAAGGCCATCATTAAATTTGTTGTTTTAGCAATGGTATAATGACCATATATAATTATTCCTCAGTCTCTTTATTAGAATACAATCAGAAAATACCAGACATTTTTACGTAGTATGTATGCAAGGCCATTCTCAAAGGAAAATCAGAAAGCAAACTAGATACTCAAGATGTGGTATTTGTTATAAAGAAATTCGAAGAATCAGGAGTTGTCATGGACAAAAAGAGGCCTAGAAGGCCAAGAAAACTTTTTCAAATCTGATGAGAAGTGTCTCACAGTTTCTTTTTTGAGAGCATGGAAGAAGTCTGACTCAGGATCTGGCAACTTCATTGGGATGCCAAGTTGACCATTCCACAGTCTGAAAAGCTTGATCAGGAATGGTCTTTGTGGAAGGACAGCATTCAAGAAACCACTTTTCCGGAAGGGGAAAAGGGTGAAAAGGCTAAGATTTGCAAAGATCAGAACGAAGCTCAGTGGAAAAGAGATCTACGGAGTGACGAATACAAGTTTGACATTATTGGGTCCAATCGTCGACAATATGTGAGAAGATGAGTTGGAGATAGATAGAAAGTTTAGTGCTTGTGGTCTTCCGAAACACGGTGGAGGGTTTGTCCTGGTTTGGGGCTGCATTTCAGCCAGTGGTGTTGGTGATATTGTCCATATTGATAGGATCGTGATTGCTGAAGAGTACAGACATGTTTTGATTTATTCCTTCTGGAAAGTGCCTGACTGGGAATCGCTTTTATTTTTCAGCATGATAACTATTCCAATATAACAACTGTTAATGCAATGAAATTATATTTGGAGTGAAAAAACAGTTGATAAAAGACTGGTCTCCACAGAGTCCAGACCTGAATATTATAGAAGCAGTATTGGATTACCTGCGCAGAGAAAGAAAAAAAGTAAAAGACAACCTAAATCTAAAGAAGAACTCTGGGAAGTGCTGAAAGAAGCCTGGTATAATGTACCAAAAGATTGCTTCAGAAAATATTAGGACAGTCTCCTCAAAAGAGCTCAAGATGTGCTTTATGCCAAGGGAGGTCACACTAAATACTGGCTTTGCCTAAAAAAGGCATTTTCTTATGAAAATTGTGGTACATATTTCCTGTATTTTGTATATTAATCAAGAAACCGAAAAATAAATATAGATGGTCATTAAACCTTTGCTAAAACAACAAACCTGGTGGTATTACATATATACACATACATTCATATACAAATACATGCACCACTGGTGGCCTCATATTGAACCTAAAGCTTACAAATAGCCCAATATTTTGTCTTTTTTCACTATTGCGATACTGTTGAGAAAAATGCAAAACAGAATACATGTTAACTATTGACTTCCAGTATGCAGATATTGTTTGCACATCGTCTGTGTTCAGTGTTTATATTGCTTGCAGCTATTTTTTGTTTTCTATTCTACGTTTTTTTTTTTTTTACTGCTTTAATCATGCTGCTAAGTGATTTAGTTTCTCATGGGGAAAATCTCTAAACCCTCTTCAGCATCAGAAATAATATATTGCAAAAAAAAGAAAGGATACGCATCCGTTCCATACCTTCATCATCGGACATGTCCAAAACTTCGTTCATTGTTTCTGGTACATTCATTTTATGTTTCTCAGTCACCATCTGTTAGGGAAAAAGTAAAAAAAAATAATAATAATTAAATCATAACTTCCTGTGTAACCTCTACTAAGACAGAATCCAAACATTCTGTTAGTAACAGTGTTATGTGTTTTGCGTTTGACAAGTTGCCACATAAACAAATGCTAACAACTTGTTCTTATATAATCTTTCTACACCAGGTATTTTGATAAACCAGTTGTGTTTTATTCATAGATATTAGGAGGGCATGACTATATTAGTCATATCTTGTAGAGGCTTTTGAAAGAATAAGAAAAGTGATCCAAATAATTTGCAAACTGTTGTATTATTGGTGCCTTGGCTCCTGGAATAATGAGTCTATGGTCAATTTAAAGAGACACTCCACTGTCCAAATACAATTTTTTTTAAATCACTGTTTAGTAGATACACCCCCAATGAAAACATGAATTGCATATAATTATACAATTTATCATTGGGGGTTATATCTAAAAATGACTTGCAAAACCTGCAGATCTCTTACCTGCTGCCTTTGCAAGCCCTCCCCTTCTATCCCCGACCAGACTTTCTGTGGCTGTCCAATCACGGACTTCCCAAATACAGTTCAATGAAAATTCATTGCTTGGCAGGTGCTCTGGGCAACTACTGCCCTTTTGAGTTTAGCTCCACTGAGCTAACCAAACCAGGAAGTAAAGGACAAATTATCTGCTTGAGAGCCAAGGGAGTGTAACCAAGTTAATTTATAAATGTGTCAATTTCTATTGAATTATGAACTTTTTGTAAATAAAAAAAAGAGGACGCTCTTCACACATAAAGCCTTTCAGAAGGCACAAGTGCTTTATGGGTCTGGAGTGTCCCTTTAAAGACATGACTGATTGGGAACCACTGTATTTGTTGAGAATCTGACTATGGACTTCTTTGGATTGGTGAAATGAATTACATTAATATAATTTAAGATAAAAAAAAATAGGATTTAAATCAGATTTAGTTTCAGATGTATATATGATGTTAGTTGTTTAGTGAACTAATCAAACGAAAATACAAGCAGTTAATGGCATTCTCTCTTTTTAATCCAGTATAATATTTTATAATGTAATTATAACAATCTATATATAAAGGACATTAAAATAATATAACATGTACTGTTACTTTCCACTTTACTATATGTCATCTATGTGAATGTACTTACTGAATTTTGGGGAAAACGTGATCTCATATTTCACTTTTACATTTTTCAAAATCTGAATTCTAATAATCATTATTCATCACTTACAGAAATAAATTCTCCTTATTAAACAACAGGAATAATATTCAAAATAAAATGTTCTATTTGTCTTCAGGAAATTGATGAATATTTTAGGCACTACTAAAGTGACTCATATTTTCATCATTTAAAGTATAAATACTAACATCATCTTGAAATGGCATTTTATATTCTCAAGGGACTCACTGTGAAACCTTACAACTAACCAACTGGTGACAGCTAATGCATAATTCATACAGAACACTGCTTCTTAAATGTTTATTAGAAGCCTCATTAAGAAGATATAGAGTTTATTTTTAGAGCTTCAGTCATCTCGAGAACTGTTGGATCAATTTCTCATGGGTTGTGGTAATGTCAAAGTTAGCATTCTGGGAATGTGCTGCTCACTGACTGCATTTAGAAACACTTTAGTAGAGAGATAGGTGGGTCTCTTCTATTTTTTTCAGGATTGTCTGACTTTTGGATGCTGCGTCCTCCACAAATGTAAGTTATATTCTGTTCAAAAATAAACCTCTTAAGCTGGGCTGCCATCAGAAACATTTGAGCTCCTTACACAACTCAAGGCCTGGCCTTAGGGGACCCGCCACCAAATCCATCCACACCCTGAGTCCGCCCACAAGATTTCAGTGTATGTGCATGCAGTGTGTATACACTATCATTTTTTGTATTTAACTAATTTTGTATTTTTTAAACAATGTATCTTTAACCACTATTTCTCCATTGTACAGAGCTACGGAATGTGATGGCGCTATATAAATAATAAAATAATAATAGTGGATGCAAAGTGTGTGTTTAGTGAATGTACTGTGTGTATAAATTTGTGGGGTTGATAGGGGCTGTATTCTGTGGGGGCAGAGCAGTTTTTTGTTTTATTTAATTATATTTTGTGTTTTTGCTCCACTCATTACCTTTGGCCAGGGAGTGCGGACACTAAATTCCCTGATCCAGGGAATTGTGCAAACTCCCAGCTTGCTGTTTTGAAGAGTGAAGGGGAGGGAGGTGGGGGGGAAGTAAGGGGGTGGGGGGAAGTGAGGGAGGCAAAGAGACTCCAGCTTCCACCTTGGCAGGTTCTCTCCCTCTCTTGCGAGCCCCTGCATTTGCCATGTTGGATTGTTGCTATGGTAACCCGTGGCAATGCGAGTGAGGGAGCTGTAAACTCCTGGGCCCACTCCCTTCATTGGGAAGATAGGGCCTGCACTTAAAGCCATATTAGCTGTAACCCCCTGATGTTACTTAAACTGTTCTTTACAGATTTTATTTCAAAACAGAATGACCGACCAAAAGATTCTTAGGTCACGTAATTAATTTTTTTTTTTTTTTACTAATTTGCTTATAATGAACATATTTGTATTCCTAATGCTATAGTGACCCTCTCCCTACCTCTTTCTAGGTCCACCCCCCTGGGTGCCATAAAAGTGAACTAAATAATACATTTACTTAACTGTTGCCATTGACCAAGGCTCCCTTTGCAATGCTGACCTGGTGAGGACCTAATGCGCACGGACAGCAAGTGCTACGAGTTCATTCAAAATTCCCCATAGGAAGGCATTAGGTCTGTGCCACAGCTGCACCCTTAGTGGCTGTCAGTAGGATTTAACCTGGCAATGTAAACATTGCAGTTTCTCTAAATCTGCAATGCTTTACAATCAGGGACAAGGGGACAGAGACACTGCACTCATACCACTTTATTGAGATGAAATGGTCTGGGTGTCCCTTTAAGGCCCCCATTTTGCAAAAAGATACAACTAATTAAGAAAATGGATCAAAAGGAACATTGTTGCAGTTTTTTAAACAGTGTACTCACAACTGTAGTCAGGGTCTCTTCTGTCACCACTTTCAGAGTATCAACCACGGAGATATAGCCTAGTCTTCGAGCAATAGCCAGGGCTGTATTACCATTCTATAAATAAATAAATAAATACCATGAAGAAATGACTTTGATTAGAGAGTCTGCAAACATCTCTTTGAATTATCCAATAGGCGAGCCATTCCATTGCAATTTCTGCAAACTTTACATTAAAGAAAACCTGCAGATAGCAAAAAGACAATGCCAGTAGAAGATGGTAACGAGCAATATTGCAAGATTGTAATATTTTCTGTGCTCCATTTTAAAGTGCGTAATGACTGTCGTTTTTGCCTACGAAAAATACAACTTAACACGACAAATATAGTAATACTACCACTACAGCAATAACAAAATATTGGCAAACTCAATAATTAATATAGTCAAGTGGGGAGAATATCCAACATAGTGCTTGTTTTCTTGTCTGTTCTAGCACTGTGTATATGGAAAGCAGAGGAGTACAGCTGATAATCTACAGAAACAAAAAAAACAGTACAATAGTGTTATACTGTAAAAAAGCAATAAAACAGCGCCAATATTAATTGAACTCACAAGATGTAGATAGTAAGATTGCCTCAGGGTGCCTCCCCTTATATGTTTGGGGGGTATAGCTAGAACTCCCAGCTGGTTGAAATCCGTACTCACAAAATGGTAAAAATAATCTGCTTTATTTGGATAAGTATAAAAGATAAAAAAACAAATCTGGTCCTACGCATTTCGTCTTACATAAGACTTCCTCAGGGACCCAGTAAAAAAAAAAACAAAACAGATTTGTAAATATAAAATATCCTAACAAAAGGACAAAATAGCAGCCTAACCCTTCCCTCCCCAGTCCTTCCTTCTATATGGCTTTCATCTCTTCCCAGTGGTGCTCCAGGTGGCGTCTTCCACGCTGCCCAGCTGTTTCAGAGGATTTTTCAGTTCATTTTTGCAGGTGCTGTACCCATATGATCACCCGCGAAAATCAACTGAAAGTCATCTGAAACAGCTGGGCAGCGTGGAAGACGCCACCTGGAGCACCAATGGGAAGAGATGACAGCCATATAGAAGGAAGGACTGGGGAGGGAAGGGTTAGGCTGCTATTTTGTCCTTTTGTTAGGTTATTTAATATGTACACATTTGTTTTTTATTACTGGGTCCCTGAGGAAGTCTTATGTAAGACGAAACCCGTAGGACCAGATTTGTTTTTTTTATACTTATAAAAATAAAGCAGATTTTTTTTACCATTTCCTGAGCCCGGACTTCCATATGGTGACGACACCACCAACCAGCTGGGAGTTCTAGCTATACCGCCCAAACATCTAAGGCAATCTGAGGCAATCTTACTATCTACAGCTTGTGAGTTCAATTAATATTGGCGCTGTTTTATTGCTTTTTTACAGTATAACACTATTGTACTGTTTTTTCTTTCTGTGAATTATAAGCTATACTCCTCTGCTATCCATATACACACTCTATTTGTACGCGATAAGGTCTGAAACATCTCGAGAGGAAGCTGTTATATAATAACGATAAGTTAATTCTTTGTATACTTTATATCTGGAGGTGTGGGTTCAGACACACTCTGTCTTTCTTTTGCTACCTACTGTTCTAGCACTGGTCAGATTATATATATATATATATATATATATATATATTTATTTATTTATTTTTTAGCACCAACGTATTTTGAAGTACTTTACAATTATAGAAATTGGATAGTTGAGAACAAGTAATTGACATACAGAGACAAGAGGTGAAGAAATTCAAATGAGCTAACAATCTATCTAGATCTTTAGAAACTTTTTCAAATGCGCACTCTAGGGCCACTTAGTCCAAGGATATAGGGATTACCCAATTACACTGGGTAGATGACCTGGAACACTGGTAATCCTTCGGGACGGGTTGAGTACCACTGGTCTAGAATACAAATAAGTGTAATTATCTATATTCTAGACCATTGGTGCATCTAGATGTTGTTTTTCTGTCAAATTATACCCCATCCACAATATCTTTCACAGCTGTACCTGGCTCAGATATATTCTAAAATAAAAAGACTTACCACAGTGAGTTCATTAGGAGATGCGCCGTGCTGGAGCAACACATTAATGATATGTGTATGCCCCTGCTGAGCTGCTTGATGCAGAGGTGTATATCCATTCTATAAAGGTAAGAAAACATTTGTTTTAAAGCCAAGTTTATTAAATGGAGAATTAGAAGCTGCATTACCATACATCGCCTAATACACAGGTAAAAAAAAAGAAGTGAATACAGTAAGTGCTTCCAGGACCTCATCAATTTTATCTCTAGTTCAAAATTCAGAAAGTTAAACACTGTTCACTTATAGCATAAACATATTGTAATTTTTAGTATACTTTATAGTCAAACATTCAGAATTACCGGTATGTATGAAGGCATGGCAATACCATCTACTCCTGGCCTTACTACTACTCTCCAATCTTTCTTTAGCTTTTCCTAAAGCGATGTTATACACTGATCAGCCACGACATTAAAACCACCTGCCTAATATCACATAGATCCCCCTCGTGCTACCATAACAGTTCTGATGTGCAGAGGCCTGGACTCCACAAGACCTTTGAATGTGTCCTGTGGTATTTGGCACCAAGGTATTAACTGCAAAGCTTTTAAGTCCTGCAAGTTGCGAGCTGGTGCCTCCATGGATCAGATTTATTGTTCCAGCACATCTCACAGATGCACAATTGGATTAAGATCTTGGCAATTTGGAGGCTAAGGCAACACCTTGAATTCTTTGTGATGTTTCTTCAACCATTCCTGAACAATTTTTACAGTGTGGCAGGGTGCATTACCATGCTGAAGAGGCTGCTGCCATTAGGGATCACCATTTTCATTAAGGGGTGTATATGGTCTGCGTCAATATCTAGGTAGGTGGTACCTAGTGCATCCTGTTGCAACCTCTTCCCAAGGTAAATTACGCAAATGCACCAAGCTGTTTCAACAGATCTAAAAAAAACGTGATTCCATGAGATCAGGCAACCTTCCATCGCTTCACTCCAGTTCTGATTGAAGGTGCTTTCAGCGGTGGACAGGAATCATCACTCTGACCAGTCTGCAGCTATGCAGCCCCATAGCCAGTAAACTGCAATGCACTGTGGGTTCTGATACCTTTCTGCCATGGCCAGCATTAGGTTTTCAGTCATTTTGTGTGATTGGACCAGACAGGCTGGCCTTCGCTCCCCACGAGCATCATGGAGCCTTGGGTGCCCATGACTCTGATGCCTGTTCACCAGTTGTTTTTCCTTGCACCACTTTTGGTAGGTACTAATTACTGCATGCCATGAACACCCTACAAGACTTGCCGTTTTAGAGATACTCTAACAGCCTAGCCATCACTAATTGCCCTTGTCAATGTCACTCAGATCTTTTCGATTGCCCATTTTTTCTGCTTCCAACACATGAAATTCAAGAACGGACTGTTCACTTGCTGCCTATTATATCCCTTCCCTTGACAGGTGCCATGGTAACGATATAATCAATGTTATTCACTTCATCTGTCATAAATTTTAATGTTGTGGCTGATTAGTGTAGAGCAGTGATAAAATCTAAATTATGTATTTTCATTGAAATTATTAAAACTTACATTTTTTTTACATTCCTATTTCTTCATTTACATCAAATACATATATTGACCATAGGAATGACTGTCAGTAGCACGGATCTCTTACTATTCTGTATTTTCCTAAACCAGGCTATTATCACATCATGTCATTTTAATAAAGAGATAACTATAACGCACCTTTGTTTTGGCATTCACTTTAGCACCATGCTGAAGAAGGAAGTTCACCATCTTGACATTCCCGTAGTGGCTTGCTACATGTAATGGGGTGTATCCCATCTGAAATAAACCAGCAATATTAGATATCTCTCTTTATCACACTATCTCACATGCTGCCATTTCAGGTTACACACTGACAAGATGATTCCAGTTATTTACAAAATGGGCTATTGAAGAGAATTGACAGCTATTTCCAGGAATTTTGACCAACATTGATAATGTAGATCAAAATAGCTTGAAAGAATTGATGAATAGGAGATTTTTTTGTTCTGGAGTACAATTTCCAATCTGAAGGTAATAACAAAGAATAATAAAATAAAAAAATAACTTATTTAAAATGCTGAATTAATTCCTTGATCAGTATGTAAAAATGTTTACATTTAATTTTTTTTTTTTTTTTTAAATTAATTAATTGAAGCAGTTCACACACAAAATGTGTTACACGACCAATCACACTTTATCACATTCATCTGTGGCATGGTTTATTTAGGTTTTTAAGAAAAAAATGCAAATATAAGCTCAGTCACCATGTAGTAAACAAAAGTTGTAAGTACCTATATTGGATGGGTTGGAACTGTCCAGCATGGTCTGCAGAGGATTAACAATATGTCCAAAGACCTTAGCAACGACTCTAGTCATGCAGAGTCATTCAACCAAGTAAAATTCAACACACTCAAAATGTGCATCACTGCTCAGTTAGGTGAGAATTGTTCGACAATACAAATGAAGTCAGATTCTCTGTATCATTTTTTTTTTTTTTTGCACCTTGGTGAATTTGAGCTCAAATTGCAAGCTGGCAGTAGGCTTCAATTTACCAGCCGAGTCAAAGAGTATATTAAAGGGTTTATCCAACCCTTTTTTGATTGAATTAGAATTATGCCCCATTGGCATTATTCTGAACGTACCCTCGAAAAGAAAAGCGTTTGAAATCATGTGAGCCATGCTGAGATCCAATAAAAGGCATTTCATGTAAAGAAGCCTTTGATTGGAGGATTTAATGGGCTCTGTGCACGTGTGTGCTCTGGGCCAGCAAGTAGAAGGAGTCAGAGAAGGAGTAGGGGTGGAGTATCAGTGGGAGTACGGAGGTGGGAAGGGATACATTAAGTATGGGAGAGAGGGTAGGCATGAGCTTCCCCTTGCAGGCTCTGGCTTCGAGGGAGAATCAGATACGTCTGTCAGCAGCGTGTGCTGACGACAGCCGTAAAATATGCACAGCATTTACATTAAGCAGCCAGGAACAGAGTTACATGTTCTGGGAGTGCTGGTTGCCCCTGTCACACAATTATCAGTAACATTCGAAGTGCAGATCACTGAAGTGGCCATGGTGGGTGGAGTAACACTTTAATTAGACTTGTGCATTAGTTTCAAACACAATACAATTATTTTTTTTAAAATGTATGTATTTAATACTGCTCCTCATTTTTTCCTGTGTTAGTTACTTCTCACTTGATCTGTGAACCAACTGTCAAGGATATTCAAAATATATACATAATATTTATGCTAAGCATATCATTTGAAGTACACGGATTTGCCCATTTGTGTGCCCCTTTGGGTCATCTGATTCAATATTTCCAAAACTATGGTAGGGACAAAATTCTTTCAAACCGAAATGGCACATGGACTAATTACGGAGGAACCAAGCAATTTAATTTTTTAATTTTTTTTTTCAAAACAAACAAGCTGATTTTGCAAGTTGTTTTAGTTACACCTCAGTATTTTTTATTTTTTTTTAATTTGGGCAGGGGAGTGGCAATTTAAATATCTTATTTACATTAAAGAAAGGATTCCTGATGATTTTTTTTATTTTTTATTAATGTATTTTTAAGTCAATTGCATGTATGCCCAGTTGTGATAAAATTAATCAAACTAATTCAGCCATTAACATAGTGTATATTTTTCTTTAGTCTATTTCTAATTTATAGAAACATTTGAAATTAAACTTGAAATTGTGGGGTGAAAACAGTTAAAACGATCACACAACATCCCATGCAATAGTTACCTTTTTATTATTATTATTTAAAATGTATCAAGTGAAACATTATTTTTAATTACATTTTAAAAAGTATTAAAAGTGTATTTTATTTCACTATTCACTTATTAACCGCTGCAACTCACACATTTTTTTGCCTTTGGCAATGTTCTTTAAAGACAGTAGTCTATAGTTCTCTGTCAAAAGTACAATGAGTAAATTGGATCTCAAATTCATGTTACTGTGAAAATAAACCGCCCTATGTGAATGTATTTTGTAAAGGATAATGTTTTTGTATTCTATGAACAAACGTAACACACCCACTTCTTTAGAGGCAACAAACGTTTGTTCTACATGTAGAGCCAGGATATTGTGTATAGTAAAGTTTTATACAAGCCCAATAATTTGATTACATTTATATCTACATTCAACATCCTACCTTACTATTACAATATGTCATGAAAGCTGCAGTTTAAATAAAAATGCTGACCGGTTACTTTTTTCCCTCTTTTTTTCACCCTCACGTTTAAACTTTAAGACTACACATTAATGTGCATCTGTCGGTTTTGAGGGTCTTTGCATATTCTGCAAAGGTTCACATAGGTGACATTTCCAATTATAGTCTGATGGCTGTGGGGGTGCAGTGGAAGGAAGGTTTACTTACCTAAGCTTTCCCCCCTGTGGCCACTGCCATCTTCTCTCTGGAGGCCTTCTTTGGCTCCTGGCACTTAATTTGCCAAAAAGTGCATCAGTGCTGTACTCACGCATGTGAGAGAGTACAACACTGATATCTATGAAGGATCCCTCAACACCACAGTAGCCTCTATAGATGACGTCTCATAATAAGTGAAACTATGTCACTTGTGATGGCTCCTGGGAAAAAAGTTGACAGAGATGACTTTTGTCAACTTTGGTCAACCTTAGGGGTTCAGGGTAAGATACTGTAAACCTTACTTTGTCTTATGGTATATTTGGATTACATTGGAATTCCAATGAAGTTACAGAGCCCCTTTGGATGTACCTAATTCAGAAACAAGAATGCTAGTAAAAGTATAAATTATTCCAAGATAAAAATCTACAAGATTTGCAAAAAAACAAAAACAAAGTCACTTGAACCGGTGATCTGTAAATACCTTTGTTGTTGCATCTATAGTTGCACCTTGGTTAGAAAGCACCTCTGCCACACCAACTCTGTCCTCTTGTGCAGCCAGGTGAAGAGGAGTGAGTCCACTCTGCAAGCAAATACATTTCCATAAATAAAAGTCTGCTGAATTTAATTAGTAAACAAATCTCCCCAAAATTGTTACACAATCTCAAGGAAAAGGTTACAGAAAATATGCATAGTTAAAGTGTGACAAACCATAAAATATGGATTGTAGTTACAGTAACCCTTTCTGAAGAGGTGGAGTTTAAAGTTTAAAAAACAAAAAATGCTAAAACTCACTTCCATTCCATCGTCAAGTCCAAATCCTTCCTGTAGTCTGATGTCACTCTCTATCACCAAAGGGCGAGGAAGGTCAGTGAGGACAGACTGAGGGGGAAGATACTATTGGCTGTCTGGCACCACCATACTGTGCATGCTAGTGTCAGATGACAATTTTGCACAGAATGCGAAGTAGCCAGCCCTTTGATTCTAAGGTTTAATTGAAGTGTTTTTTAAAGCAAAACGATGGTCATATTTACACTTCAGGCTCCATGACTTCTTTAAATTATGGAAATGGTCATGGTGATTTGCTTTACAAGAAGCAATTATTCCCCCCTAAAAAATCTTTTTAATACAAAATACAGATAAAGGTTTCAACCCCCTTTTTTTCCCTTTCTGATTTTAATGGGACAAAATACTGTTCATGCAAACGATTAATGTACAGAGTTTTAAACGCACATCTATTATATACCGTGCATATAGACAATGGCGAAATATATGCACAAAACAGACAAAATTGGCCAAGGCCCAATATTTCTATGAAAATCTGAACAATAACATCTCAAACCCTAGAAACTTTTGGAAAGTCATAAATAAACTACAAACTCCCCCAATCCACTCCCAACCCTCCACTGTCAAAGTGGGTAACCAAACCCTGCAACTTCCCTTAGATGTAGTAAATGCCTTTAACAATTATTTTGTCGGGTGTTCTACTGCCCTGATTGCCAAGCTAATAAATGGCACGCATCCTGAAACTACAAATGTGGATCAGGTCCCACTAAATTTGAAAAGGCCCAATATAGACAAGTTCATTTTTAGACCTGTACCTGTTAGTGTCATTGAAAAACATCTTAATAATCTAAAAATTAAAAACCAGTCCGGACCTGATCAAATCTCAGCAATGCTGCTGAAGCTCAGTGAACCGGCAATTGCTAAACCCGTCGCAACTCTAATTAACGAATCCTTGGTGTCTGGATACATACCCAAACTTTGGAAGAGTAGTGCCTATCAATAAAAGTGGTGGTTTCTAACAATCGCCCAATATCATTGCTCCCGGTATTGTCAAAAATCTTAGAAAAATGTGTCCATACGCAACTATGTGAGTACTACCAACAATCAAACTATCTGACCCCTGATCAATCGGGCTTTCGCCAGAATCACTCCACTACAACTGCCCTCTTAAAAGTTTGCAATGACATCCAAACTGGCATGGAACAAGGAGACCTAACTGGAGCTATTTTCCTTGATTTTGCTAAGGCCTTTGACACAGTAGACCACAACATTCTACTGCACAAACTCAAAAACTCAGGTATTGGTGATAGTTTGCTAAACTGGTTTTGATCGTATGTATCGGATCGCTCGCTATATGTGTCCATTTCTGATAGCGACTCCCTCCCTCTCCCAGTCATGTGTGGTGTTCCCCAAGGTTCCATTCTCAGCCCCCTACTATTTACATTATTTATAAATGATCTGCCTAATGTCTGCAAATCCTCAAATGTACACATGTACGCAGATGACACGGTAATCTATGCGAGCAATTCCGATCTACCGCAGCTTGAGGCTGTGCTCCAAGACCAGTTTACAGAGGTAGAAAAGTGGATCGCAAAAAACAAACTCTTCCTGAACACTGACAAAACTGTCACAATGATCTTTGGAACAGTACCTAAATTACACAAATTACACAATTCCCACCTATCCATCAAAACAAATTCAAATGGCACACTGACCGCAGTCCACTCTTTCAAATACTTGGGTATGATGTTAGACCCCAATCTATCTTTTGGCATGCACATAGAAAAGCTTGCATCTAAACTTTATCCAAAACTAGGTGCCCTGTACAGAAACAAATCCTGCCTAAGCCCTACAGTAAAGGAAAAGATTGTACTGCAAATGCGGATGCCAATCATTGATTATGGGGATGTAGTATATGCAGCTGCATCGCAATCCCACATTAATAAACTCAACACATTGTATAACTCGTTCTGCCGATTTGTGCTACAATGTAATTACAGGACTCACCATTGTGACATGCTAAAAGAACTAAACTGGCTGTCGCTGGAATCCAGACGCACCCTTCATCTTTCCAGCCCTGTGTTTAAGAGCTTTTCTGGGAAACTCCCACCCTACCTGAACACAATGCTTTCCCCAGCTGTTCCCACTTCCTATAACCTCCGATCCAGTACCAACACTTTAGTTAGTCTACCTCAATACAAAAAGAAAGCAGCCCGATCCTCCTTCTCCTACAGAGCACCGCAATTGTGGAACGACCTCCCGCACAATTTAAAATCTTCCCTAAGCCTAAAGTCCTTTAAGAGATCCCTCTCTACATACCTCAAAACAGAATGCACCTGTCATGGTTGATTATATATTTCCTGCCTGTTCTATGTTATATATTGTATTTATTGTGTATTAATATTGTTTTTGTATTTTATTGTATCCTAATTGTAACAATGCAATGATTTGTGGACATACTTGAAAACGAGAGAAATCTCAATGTATCTTTCCTGGTAAAATATTTTATAAATAAATAATTTACATTATATGATATAATATAAAATTAGGATCGGTAAAAAAAAATGATGTACAAAAGGATTAAATTAGTAATGATACGCTTAAATAGCCATTTGAAATCAGTGGCCTAGATTTTCTACTTTTAAAGGACCACTCTAGGCACCCAGACCACTTCAGCTTAATGAAGTGGTCTGGGTGCCAGGTCCTTCTAGGGTTAACCCATTTTTTCATAATTATAGCGGTTTCAGAGAAACTGCTATAATTATGAATGGGTTAAGCCTTCCCCCTAATCCTCTAGTGGCTGTCTCATTGACAGCCACTAGAGGCGCTTGCGTGCTTCTCACTGTGATTTTCACAGTGAGAGCACGCAAGCGTCCATAGGAAAGCATTGTAAAATGCTTTCCTATGCGACCGGCTGAATCTTGTGTGCCCAGCTGTAGCGCGTAGCGTCGCGCATTCAGTGGGGCGTGCGGGCGGTCCGGAGGAGGAGAGCTCTCCGCTGGCGCTGGAAAGGTAAGTTATTACCCCTTTCCCCCTTCCAGAGCCGGACGGGAGGGGGTCCCTGAGGGTGGGGGCACCCTCAGGGCACTATAGTGCCAGGAAAACGAGTATGTTTTCCTGGCACTATAGTGGTCCTTTAATATTCAACTATTTGCCATTAATTATTTAATCATTTAATTTTAATTGAATGGAAATTATGAATCTTCTTTTAATTTTATTGGAAAAAATATTTCTAGGTTGCAATTCAGACAAAAGGTTTCATATACGATGATGTTTCAAAAAATAAGGATGTATTTGGTATTTATGGATACAATACGGATTTACAAACCCCTTCATCTACTTTGTAAGATAGTGACTATTCAATTGGCATATGAAATATTAATATATTAATGGAACCAGGTGCAATGCATTTTAAAAGGTCAGATGGGGACTTTCATTGTGTGGATGTGACCAATAGCAAGGCTATTCCTTCGCATCATATTTCAGGTGACTTCACAATCCAGATCTCTTATTCACACAAACAAATTTCTGTACACGTTTATTGGGGTTTACTGAAACATTAGCATGCATCTGGGGAAAAAATTTAAATTAAAGCAGTCTCACTGCTGTCATACCTTGTTGCTTACACTGACGCTGGCATTGCGAGTGAGAAGCAAGGACACCATATCTACGTGGCCCTCCTGTGCTGCAAGATGTACTGGAGCGATACCTTGCTTGGTCATTGCATTGGCATCGGCCCCATATTCCAGAAGCGTAGTAGCAATATCCATCTGGTTCTTCTTTGCAGCAATATGTAACGGTGTATAGCCATTCTAGGAAGAAAAAAAACTGCTGTTACTGCTAATTACGTACAGAATAGGTTTCATGTTTATTAAGCATATGTTTTTATGCAATTAAGTGACAATCAGTTTTATGGTAACTGCAAGGTTAGGCTGTTCAGCTATTGTTTACAGCATTCGGTTTTGCTGTACTGTACGCCCAGAAGTAAAGTTTAATGTCCACCTCACTGTGGAATCTAATGAGAGAATTGCTACTTGTCTTATCTATAACTATAGAAACCAGCCCTTTGTCTAGTTGTAAATACAAACTAGTTTACTAAAGTTATCTTTATGCACCAACTAAGACATCACAGATTAATCAGGATTGCTCTGTAGTTGACTTCTAGTGTCTCACACAGCCCACTTTCAGGAAATTGTGAAGCCCTAGAACAGGGGTATGTAACCTTTGACACTCCAGATGATGTAGACTACATCTTCCATGATGCTTTGCCAGCATTATAGCTATAAGAGTATTATGGGAGATGTAGTCCACAACATCTGGAGTGTCAAACGCTACCTACCTCTGTCCTAGAATACAACACTGTGTGTTTCTGGTCCATGTACACTAATACAGTATATATCATAAAAACATAGAATGTGACGGCAGATAAGAACCATTCGGCCCATCTAGTCTACCCAATTTTCTAAATACTTTCATTAGTCCCAGGCCTTATGTTATAGTTAGGGTAGCATTATGCGTATCCCACACATGCTTAAGTTCCTTTACTGTGTTTACCTCTACCACTTCAGCTGGAAGGCTATTCCATGCATCCACTACCCTCTCAGTAAAGTAATACTTCCTGATATTTTTAAACCTTTGCCCCTCTCATTTAAGACCATGTCTTCTTGTTGTGGTAGTTTTTCTTCTATTAAATATAGTCTCCTCCTTTACTGTGTTGATTCCCTTTATGTATTTAAATGTTTCTATCATATCCCCCATGTCTTTCCTCCAAGCTAAACATGTTAAGATCCTTTAACCTTTCCTGGTAAGTTTTATCCTGCCATCCATAAACCAGTTTAGTAGCCCTTCTCTGAACTCTCTCTCTAAAGTATCAATATCCTTCTGGAGATACGGCCTCCAGTACTGCGTACAATACTCCAAGTGAGGTCTCACCAGTAATAGCATGAGCACTTCCCTCTTTCTACTGCTAATACAATCATAAGAACATAGACAGTCCTTCACCCATATCATGGCCCAGAGATCTAATTCCAAATCTGTTAAAAAGATCTGCAACTATTGCAAGATTTAATGTACCTTCCCCTGTTGAATGTGTGTGTGGCTTTCTTTTTTTATGGAATGTTCCTTTAAATGTTGTTACAATTGTTAAAAATTTGAATTTCCATTTCTTAAGTATTTGGTTTGAGATGTGTGTTTATAGAAACCCCAAAGCAGTTGTATTGGTGAAAGTCATCAAGGCCAGTAGTCGATCTAGTTGGCAGAAACATTGACATGCCATTTGTCTCAATATCATTTTTGTTTTTACATTAGCTGCAATAATTTGCTGCAATTGCACAAATATTTCAAAATTATTGTGTTTTTCTTTCCTAAACCATAAAACATGGGAGAACATTAATAAGAAGCAAAACGGCCAGATGTAAGACCTAGTGGTTTGACATAATATAAACATAATATAAACATGGTTCCACAGGCATGCCTGGTGAAATCATCAGTCTAAATAAAGGATTCCTTATCACGCAATCCCTTTGGTGCTATCTCTTTACTAGTTGCATCTAAAAGGTCAGCGTGAACATGTCTTCCTTCTGGGAATGCACATTAGCACAGTGCAGTCCAAGAGCCTGAAGCCAAGCAGTTTGTCTTATTACACTCTGCATATTGTACACATAATTAGATCATCTGGCGTAGGACCTTCCAGAATGGGGCCTGTGAAAATACGTTCCTCGGCCAAGTAACACTGTTTGTTTTGTTTAAGTTTTTTTCATTTTCCTAAAATCATCAACTAAACAGAAAAAAAACATTGATCTACAGCAGAAACCTCATACTCTCCACCCCCCTCTTATGTTAGTGGCCTACAAATCCCAGAATTCTTTGAATGCAATAGATGGACACTGAATCATGATAGTTGTAGTTCAGGAACATCTGGAGGATGGAGTTTGCCTTAAAGTGTTATTTTCCTAACAAGGAAAAGCAGAGCTTCACAATTGCAAGCCTTAATCTCTTCATGACTTTTTTTTTTTTTATTCTATTCGTTCGCGACCATGGTGTTTTGGCACTTTTACTAGCAATGTAGTGTCCCTCTTCCTCCACCTTCCCTTCTTTCCAGGGCCGAGGTGAATTAATGCTTTCTTATGGGGTTTTTCAAGGTGTTGGAAGCCCTCATGCAAAGCGTGAGGATATCCAGCATCGTATCACGGAGTTAAACTTTGTTAAAATAGTAAAAACTTAAGTTAAAATCAAGATAGAGGCAGAGGCTAAAGGCAGTCTTAACCATGCAATGTAAATATTGCAGTTTCTCTAAAATCGCAATGTTTGACATTGTAGAGTTAAGTTGGCAGGAAAACTGCACCCAGACCACTTCAATGAGATGAAGTGGTCTGGGTGCCTATAGTGTCCCTTTAAATGACAAATAGGGATTTTCTTGATATTCTATATGTATAATAACATTACAAGCAAATAAAACATTACAAAAATGTTGTAATCTAAATGTGTTTAGATTTTACACAACTAGCGACACTACAAAAATATAACAGATTGACATGTTAGTCCTGATTGTTCAACTATCTTGTATGTCAATGTTTGGAAGTTATAGGATACATATTACAAGGAACGAAATAACAGTTTTACCCCAAAACATTTGTTATATAAGCATGGGTTAGGGATGTGGCTGTTACTTTTAGACAATCAGTCGTTGTAAATATTGTTAATAAAGGATGCATTACTTTACAAGGTTTTTTTTCAAAGTAGCAAGTCCTTCTGAACCTCTGTTTTCATTTGTTACTTTCAAACTATATTATCACATTATTTTGGTCATGCACGGTATGTAGTTGCTCTTGGGCTAGTGGAAGATTTTCTGTAAGATGATAGACTGATGTTTGTGAAATCATTAAAATATTGTCTGTCTGTCAGCTCTGTCCATAAGGGTGTTTGACTCGTTTGTTTTTAAGAAAGATGAAATTGCCTATGAATCAAATACAGCCATGGTAGTAGCTCAACATCTATCATTTATTTAAACTAATACATATTTATCAATCCAGTACAAAATGACCCAAAATATAGGAATTGTTTAATTCTTCTACAATGTAGCAATCAAAAAACCTTGTATCATTTAGAATAGGATTGGGAAACTTTGATCTATACCATTTAAAGGGACACTATAGTCACCAAAACAACTACAGCTTAATGTAGTTGTTCTGGTGAGTATAATAGTTCCCTTCAGGCATTTTCATGTAAACACATAGAAAAGGTGGTGTTTACATTGCCCCTGCACAGTAAGCAGCCCTGCCATTCAGCGTCCCCACGTTCTGCATGGAGACGCTGACTTTTCCTCATAGAGATCCACTGATTCAATGCATCTCTACGAGGAGGTCCTGATTGGCTAAAATGGAATTTGGCCCCGCCCCTGTGCCAATTTTAGTTGGATTGGCTAAAAATCGACCCTTTTGATTATGTCACAAAGGGGGAGGAGCCAGTGCCGGCAGACCCACGCGGCGCTGGAAATAAGGTGAGTTTTAAACTCTTATAGGGGTGTTAAGGGGGGGGGGGCAAAAACCTAAATGGTGGGTTAAACACTATAGGGTTAGGAATACATGTTTGTGTTCCTGACACAATAGTGATTCTTTAACTCAAGATACTTCAAAGTATGACACACAATACACATAACACTTTTTGGTCCTATGTTTTCGTACCTTTGCTGCTCCATGAGGTGACGCCCCTTGATTCAAGAGTAGAAGTGCCACTTTCTGATTATCGTAATGTGCCGCTACATGCAGTGGAGTTAATCCACTCTAAAAACACATGCAGAAATAACCACAGTTATAAAAGTGCCCAAATTAATAGTGTGCTTAAAGGAATTAAAAATATCAGTGTTAATTCAACTCCCTGAACCAGAAAACAACATCCAGCAAAACATCAAACAGTCAATGTAATTTTTCTGTTACATATAAGAGTTACCAATCAAAATTGTTGATCAATAGTTATTGGAAATTATAGTGTAGTAAAATTAGATATTGGTGATAGAACACGTCTCTAGTCAAGCTGTGGTTTGTTATAACAGATATTAAAAGGAACTGAACTGAGAGTGGTAATGTCAATACAAAATTGGCTTATAATTGTGTTAGTGATAATGATGAGATACCCTCTATTCTTAGAGTATGTTTCACTGTGTTAGAAAGGAACATCACATTTGAGGCCAGTTGTTAGGTGTCACATCCTGTTCCTAGCTGCGGATCATTCTGGCTATGGCTTCTGGTATCCAGTACTCTTTTTACAATTCTTGTTTAGTTTTTCTTGCTTTTTTGGTTTTCTATTCCATGTCTGGTTTTCTTTATGCTGGGTTCTGGGTTCATTCCTGTAACCCGTCCCTGGAATTCCCAGTCTCCAGGTTTCCTTTAAATGTTTGTTTTATGTTGCCACACACGTTTGTTTTCCATCATTCCTTTTGTTTCAGTGTCCTGCAGGCAGCTGCTCAAGGTTTCTGCCCTTTCTTGCAGGTAAGTAGTATGTGTGTTTTCTTTGGTTGTTTTAGCATACATTAGGCAGTGTAGGACCTGCCAGATATGGGGTACATTGGCGTTGTTGGCAGGCTTATGCAATGTATGATCATATAATGTAACTAAATCCCCATGATTGTCATATATAGTGCTTAGTTATTTCTCCTCTTGTTTTGCCTATTATATCTTGTCTTGTTTTAGTTTGTATTCCCAGTCCATGTACAGTCCTGTCCTGCCCATGTTATGTCTATGTTTCCCTAATGTCTTGTGTACATGTTCTGGGTTTAGCTTCCTATCCTTCTCTGGTTCTGGGTTCTACTAGTTTTGTCTTGTTTTCATGTTTGGTACCTTTCCTAGTCTTTCCTTGATTCTGTACTGGATACATTCCTGCTGCAGTACCTCTCTACTCAGTTCTGGGAGGTCTGCTTAATTCCTGCTCCTAGTTCCTGGGATCCACTGAAGCTGAATCAGGGTTCTGGTATGTGGCTGCACAAACGCTGGCATACTGGGTCCCGGTCCACACACCGCCGCCCGGACAGTGTCTGGGTCCCGGGCATCAGACTGCCACCCTGACAGTATGGCCGTAGGCCCTGTCGTGGTTTCCCTTGTGGTTGTCCGAGAGCGCATTATTGATTCTGGTTATTTGACTTTGGCATTGGTTTTGACTTCCCTGTTTTCTGGCATCCCTGACTCCTGGCTTTTCCTTATCGTTGTGTCTCTTTCTGTATCGATTGACCTCGGCTTTTCCTGACTATTCTTTGGTACGTTAGTTCGGCCATTCTAAGGTCCGGCATACGTTACCTATCAGTCCTCTGTGTTACACAATTCTACGTGCTGGATCATTCTGTAATCCTGACATTAGGACTTGGAACTCTCACTGTATACTTGTGTGAGAATGGAGAATTGCAGCTAAGAGTCAAAGTAAGAATGTATTCCCCGCAGTTGTTCCGGTTTTGGCAGGACTGTTCCAATTTTGGACTATGGCCTCGCCATCTCTATTTTGTTCCATGATGTGTCACATCTAGGGACAACAGGGGACTGACCACATCCAACCAAATGCAAGCATATAATTAGCTCCTCCAGAACTTTATGTATGGTTTGCCCTGAGTCCGGCCAACAGGAAGGCTGTCAGTCTCATTGATGATGAGACGGCTTTGAGCATCATCACTTGCACACCCCCTGAGGCCTGTCCGCCCCATCCCCATTTCATACCTTCCAATGTTGGTAGGGTAGGCCAATGCAAAATCTAAGTTTGACACATGAAGTTAAAGTTCCGACCTACAGTGACAGGCTCTGTGAAACAACAGAAGTCTTAGCTGCACGCATGTACAGTTGCAAGACGAGGCATGGAATGGAGCTGTCAACAAGCTGACAGCAGCTCCAGTCAGATGCTATCAGCATAGGCATCAGTTCCATTCATCTTATGTAATGAATGAAATGACTGCCACACATATATGCCACACATGCCTCCTAAATGACCGAATCCCTTCCAGCTCTTGGCAGAACTCACTGAAAGAAATTTATTTTTATTGAATTCTTTATTTGCATATTGTTATTCATTATCTATATAATTCACAAAAACTTGTGTCATGTTAAATTAAATTGGAATCAGTCAAGGTAAAAATGTAAACTTTAATGCTGGAATCCAAAGTAGTAAGGTTAACATTTAAATCTGTAATCAAAAATCAGTCAATGTACCAAATGAAAGGTTACAGTGGGAATCAAATCCAGGAGATTTAAGTTTAAGGTTGGAGTTACAGAAAAAGCTAAAGCGCGTTTGAGAGTAATCTGCAAGTCAAGTTCAGACTTACCTTCCCGGCAACATCCGGGGAGGCACTCTTCTGTAGAAGCAGATTAGCTACCTCGAGTTTTCCATACTTCGCAGCTACATGAAGAGGAGAAAATCCTTTCTGTAGAAAGAAATATAGGAAATATATGTGTTGAGACTGAGCAATGAAGTGCTGGAGCAGCTCCTCCGTAAACAAATATTAAAATCTAAGCTGCAAAACATACTAGGTAGGATATCCACCACCTATCATAAATAAACACAAAACTATGAAGAATGCAAGTCGCAAAACCAAATGCAACCCTCACTAAAAATATTAAAATAGTATGCACAATGAATCCCAACACCAAGATTCCATTATAAATAGACATAAAAATTATAAATAAGTAGCATTACGTAAAAAATCCCTTAAGCTCCAATCATACAGAAAAACACTCCTACCAAAAAATCTACTAAAAAACAAAACAAAAAAACACTGAAGAGGGAATAAACTACAGGACATCTTTGCATGGTATTCTGGCAGATTTTGAGATGTTAGAGACATTTTGTTATAGACATTTTGGATTTTGTTGCTTCTTACCAGAGAAGATGTTTTTATTCTTCTTTTACTGATTTAAGAGATTGTCCATAGGGACTCATTGTGCTTACCTCGTCAGTGTTTTTAGGTAGGGGTGGATTTTTGGCAAGATATATAATTTTTTAATTGGAATTTTTTACATGACACAACTTATTTATATTTTATGTTTGTTTATAAATGAATACAGAGGCTAGATTTAACTTTTAATCCTATAACAAAAAATGTGAATATGGAAAATATAAAGATGCCATAGACAATATCTTTCCATAGAAACCTAAAGAAGAACCTCTTAATTAAATGGGGAACTGAGAACTTGGAATTTGTGAACTTGTAAAAGATAGATGACGACTAATTGTGCTGGATGAGGAAATGCCCTCAAGGGAAGAAGGGTTTGCTAAAGCACTGGGCTGGGCTGAACCATAGATATTCCCACTAACAATTGTTTTTATTTTTACTGGACCATTTCAGTGTATTTGCAGTCGTGTTATTTAATGATAATAACACGCTGTATGAACTGAATCAAAATTGAGTCATAATGGATCAACACATACTAATTGTATGACATGTGTTAGACACATAATATGCACATTATTGAAGTGCAGGTAAGGGTAATAATCCTAAACTATACTTTATTATTACAGTTCGATTTATATAACATTATGCAAACCTCAACCAAAAAAAATAAATAGATCACTCACTACATTTTTAACTTCGAAATAAAAAGTTCAAATACAGAAATCCCACCAAATCTCTCAACCAAACCTTTAAAAAATAGAAACCCTGCATATCTTTATTTGCCCTACAATTGAGTTTAGTTTATACAATGTAGCTCAAAAAACAGAAGTATTGTAAAGCAATATGTTGATCAGGAACCTAGCACACCTATTGTACAGCGTTTGCAAGCACTTCACAAATAATTATTTAAAGTTAAAAGAAAACTATAGTCTTTGGCATACAAACCTGTTAAGGTGGGAGTGCACAGTTGCAAGATAAAGAGGTGAGGATTTCTATGTTTAATTTTATCTTCAAACTTCATAAATACATATTTGCTAAATAAGTAGACCTCAAAGGAGATTGACATACCTGGTAGATGTGGTCTTCAGGCCAATATGGCAATACAACAAAAATAGAGAATATAAGAACTCTAATAGGCAAAAGCTTAGATAAACTCAGGAGCTTTTCCTTTTGTCCATTCTAAGAGTTTCCATATTTTCTCTTTTTGTTGCAATATGGTAATGCTTTAGGTAAGGCAAGGATATGTTTTTCTACCCACTCAAGGGCTCCAAGAATGTTACTAAGCCTATTATTGTTATGTGGTTACACACGTTTTGTAGAACGGATAGTGACCCCATTCCTGTACCCACAGGAAGTGGAAAATGCATATATCTGGACAATTATATTTAGAAACTGATACTAAATTGAAACATAAATTTGTTTACCTTTGTAACAATTGCATAAGAAGCTCCATTTTCCAGGAGTACAGATACCACATCATCATGTCCATCTCTTGCAGACAGGTGCAATGGAGTGTAACCAGAGGTGGTGGCTGCATCTGGGCATGCCCCTTGCTTGAGTAGTTGCTGAACAATGTCTGTTTTCCCTAGACGAGCAGCAATGTGCAGTGGCGTTTGGTTATCCTGGGTAAAAGAAGAAAAAAAACACAAATTAAAGAGTGTTCACTTTCATGTTCACTCAGCAGTCTCAAATGCACTGATATTGGAAGAACTGGTTAGAATATGGGTGCAATCCACACCACTCTACCCGAGCAACATAATGTTATCTTTCCAGTTTTATAACTTGTTGCTGCAGCCTGGTCCACTAAAGTTTAACCTAAGCCCTAAAAAACCTGAACGAAACTGTATTTGTAGAAGTAAATAAAGCACAACTCTCCTGGATGATTATACTTTAGCTTTGCATTTGCCCTGATTTTTTACTGAATATTACTGATGGGGTCTAGACTGTGCCACTGAAGACGTGCAGTTAACCGTACATGCCTTTGCAACATCCTACTACTGAACATATATATCCATAGATATACCTTCAGCAAAGTCTGTAAAACTGTTAACAAATGGTAAATTGCATTATTTTAAAATTAACAAAACAAAATACCTTACCTTTGCTTTAGCTTCTACCTGAGCCCCATTCTGTAAAAGATATCGTACAACTTCGGACTGACCAGCCCTTGCAGCCATATGCAATGCTGTCTCTCCTCTCTATAGCATAAGAGAACAGAATAAGGTTATACTTAGAGAAATGAGAATTCAAAATACAACAGTATCTAGCAAAATGTAAGCACAGTACAGATCTCTGGTGATGAAACATATATACAAAGAACCCATAATGTTACAGAGCAACTTGGTTGTCTTTTAAGGGCAGCAAATAGAAATACCCATAGCTGACAAAGGCTATTCACACAAAGTGCAAATATTTATCTAATTAATTCTATATTTTATTGATTGAGAGGTGGACATTTTTATAAGCACATTGGGGTTTATTCACTAAATGGCGAATTGTAGTGAACAAACGAATTGCTAAGAGTTGTGTTCCCGCAATGATTAGTTTCCAATTCACTACAGTATGATGTTTAATTAATTACTCCTTACATATTCTATAGTGTAAATATCAAGCAGGGTTTAGAAATCTGCAAGTGACAATATATCTGGTGGAGTATCAAGTTCTCTCTAACTGTTGGCAGTTACAGTAACCAACCAAGACTAATTATGCTGTTCTAACTAATTGGGTCTTTACTGGCATGGACGGGCCTAATCCTTTGCTATTATTAAAGGTAACATATAAATAAGATCGAGCCTTTGTGGTTAATCTTGTTTAAGGAGTTAAATATAAACCAATGCAACTGTAAACAAAATCTGTCAGTACTCCTTAGACATCTCTGGACCTATAAATAGTGCTTTGCCATTGCTGCTGATCTGTAGTTGAGAAGCAGTTTAAAAGTCAGTATTTATAATGTACAGCATTGCTATTTTAGGTGTCTTGATATACTAATATTATATGCACTAACAAGAAACGCTAAGCCACATGAAGGAAAGCATTAAGCAGGCCTTGGCAGTGATCCTAGGGAATAACTATACCGAATATTCTTTATTACAAAAAAATAATACTTCTGCTTTTATTGACTTTTTATTCTGAGTTAATACTGTGAGCTTTAAAAACGGTATGTTTTATGAATATTCATACCTGCATACACGTGTGAGTGTGTGTATGTATTTATAGTCACATATAAACCACACACAGATACACACATATGCTACATTTACAAGTAGAATTGTTTAACCTGTATACATTAAAACAAAATATATAATAAAAACAGAATAAAACATTTTATGCTAAACTTTGTTTTTCCTTGGTCATGCAACACTACAAGAGATAACTGTTGCATTCTTCGAGGCTTAGTACTACTCAGCAGATTATAGATTTAGACTGGCAGCCATTATCACATGCTAACGATCATGTTGAATTTTACTATCTTTAACTATCACTTAAGATTTCAAAACTATATAACAATACACTGTTGGATCTTCAAGTGATATTTAGAAGTACAGTTTATATGGAATATATATAATAACTGGTTAGTGGAAATATAATTTTAGTGACCATTATATATTTAAGATATGTCAAAGTGTAATGACCAGAGTTTTTTAAATATATTGAAGAAACAGCCTTTTAGCAGATACAATCAAGACAATGCCCATTCTAACACACAGGGTGGATGTTAAACGTTAAAAAGCTGTATGGCTGCTTTTTGGAGACAAGCAATGCTAAATAAAAGGGATTTTAATTTGAGAAGTGTGAGTCAGAGTTCTGAAATCTCAGTTTACCTTGGATACCATGAACCTTTGAAATGCTGCACTTCAAATAAGCCTAAAGTGAGTAAACACGCAAGCTATCCTATTATAAGCTTGAGGGCAGGGTTTTCAATGCCTACTCTACGAGTTTCTTCCTCTTATCAAAATACGTTTTGGTATACTCTTTATTTTAATGTAAGTGCAATACTAAATACAATGTAAGAACTATAGAAATACAGAAGAATAATGAAGTAGAGCCTGATTTGAAGCCAATTCACAAAAAAAAGTCATTTCCTGTACAGTGTATAAATAATAGCAGAGTCTCTGCTATCCAATCAAATTAATTAAGCGTAATAACCCCTGATATTACCAGAGTGAATCAGCAAAGGGTTCCATCATGGAACAAATCAAAATGTATCCCCTCTAAATGGGACAGCTTTAACATGATCACCTGCCCCAGTGTATCCCCATGCATTTCACTTGCGGTGTGCTGGATTGCTATAAATACAAATTCTCCTACCCTATCTTCTAACCCATTTGCTTTGGGTAACATATTTGTATGATTTCACTCTAGGAATGTTAAAATGGTAGTAAAACAAATTGCCAATTTTCTAGGCTCAAATAATTAGGTGTTAATTAGATGTGAGACTCACTACATTGGTGGTATTTGGTGATGCTCCGTGATGAGTTAATTGAGAAACAATATTGACGTGTCCCATGAACGCAGCAACATGGATTGGAGTCAGGCCGGACTGTGGGGAAAAAAAATGACATCATTCAAATCATGTTAAGTATATCACTGAAAGTTATAATTAAGAAAAAAAATAAAGTATTATTGTTTATTTGAATATTTAAAGGCTAGTAAATACTATGATTATGACATATATTATCTTATGTGCTCCTCCATTGTATTATGTATTAAATCTATTCATACAACCATAAAACAAAGGATTAGTGTATGAGAGTTTTATTCCACATAAGATTAGCAGTGCCGGATGTTCATAATTTGATTAAATATATTTAATCTCCATGAGCAGCAACAAATCTCTGCTTGATTTCTAGAGTTACATTAGAATATATTGAATATCCAGCAGGGCTAGATTTTAAAGCAAAACAATCCAAAAATGTATAGGATAGCCATAATTTTATACTATATTGCAAGAAGGAAATCTGCCATCCAATCTGAATTGTGCTAAATGAAACGTATGGTTATCCACATATTAGCAGCAACATAGGTAAAAAAAAAATAAAACATCATCTAAAAACACAATTTAGGTCATTATGAAAGATAAGTTCTTTTAAAAAAATTTGTTTTAAAAATTGTGCAATCACCTTGGAAACTAATGGAATATCTTTAGCGCTTTGCCCCAGAATTTATTTTTGTACAAATCTCCCCTCCATCCCCAAACCCATGACTCTTCACATGTAGTGTAATGCCATAAGGCAAGTCAGAAAAAAATAAAAGAGAGGCAAATACGGGCAATTGCTTATAAATTATAAAACCATTTGGTGTGGAATGAATAATATTTTCAAATTATAAAGTATCCGTCTTCCATCCAGATTTCTCTTGAATATATTCTGCTAAGACCAATGTTTAGGCGTACATGTCAGACAAGAATGCACTGCCTTTTAAAACTGTGAGAAGTGCGGAAATGTATTTTGTTATTTTATGGTTTGTCTCATGTTAATGATATGTCAGGAGAATGGTAAGGGAGATAACACAGAACAATTCTCTTTCCCCAGCATACCTCTACTGGGAGTGGGGTGCATGAAAGGAACCCTAACACCAATTAAAAAAACAATGTCATATCAAAGTTACATATTACTTACACGTGCGTTTGAAAAGAGTGGAATTCCTGTGTTCTGGAGACATTCATGAAAAACTCTATCTATGGCTTTATGGTTTATGATTGTGCCTTCGGAAATACTCTGAAAGGCATTGTTTCCTCACCATAGACACTTCACCATTATTTATCCTTGGCACCTTGTCTGCCTTAACAGTAATAATAGAAACAGGAATGTTGGTAACCACCAACAGCCAGTAGCTGCTAGAGATCTTGGTTCATGGGGTCTCCATAGCCCCGTGATGCACGTCTGTCCTTTAGGATGGCTATACATGGCCTTTGTCCCAGACTCCAAGCCATTTGCGTGTGAATGAGTGAAATAAGTATTTGATCCCCTATCAATCAGTAAGATTTCTGTCTCCCAGGTGTCTTTTATACAGTTAACAAGCTGAGGTTTAGAGCACTCTCTTAAAGGGAGTGCTCCTAATCTCAGCTCGTAACCTGTATAAAAGACACCTGTCTACAGAAGCAATCAATCAGATTACAAACTCTCTACTATGGCCAAGACCAAAGAGCTGTCCAAGGATGTCAGGGACAATATTGCAGACCTACACCAGGCTCACCAACAGAGAAGGTAACAACAGTTGGTGCGATTATTCGCAAATGGAAGAAACACAAAATAACGGTCAGTCTCCCTCGGTCTGCTGCTCCATGCAAGATCTCACTTCGTGGAGTTTCAATGATCACGAGAACAGTGAGGAATCAGCCCAGAACTACATGGGAGGATCTTGTTAATGATCTCAAGGCAGCTGGGACCAAGAAAACAATTGGTAACACACCACGCCGTGAAGGACGGAAATCTTGCAGCGCCCGCAAAGTCCCCCTGCTCAAGAAAGCACATGTACAGGCCCATTTGAAGTTTGCCAATAAACATCTGAATGATTCAGAGGAGAACTGGGTGAAAGTGTTGTGGTCAGATGAGACCAAAATCAAGCTCTTTGGCATCAACTTAACTTGCCGTGTTTGGAGGAGGAAGAATGCTGCCTATGACCCCAAGAACACTATTCCCATTGTCAAATATGGATGTGGAAGCATTATGCTTTGGGGGTGTTTTTCTGCTAAGGGAACAGGACAACTGCACCGCATCAAAGGGATGATGGACGGGGCCATGTACCATCAAATTTTGGGTGAGAACCTCAGCCAGGGCATCGAAAATGGGTCGTGGATGGGTATTGCAGCATGACAATGACCCAAAACACACAGCCAAGGCAACAAAGGAGTTGCTCAAAAAGAAGAACATTAAGGTCCTGGGGTGGCCTAGCCAGTCTCCAGACCTTAATCCCATAGAGGGAGCTGAAGGTTCGAGTTGCCAAACGTCAGCATCGAAACCTTGATTAATTGGAGAGGATCTGCAAAGAGGAATGGGACAAAGTCCCTCCTGAGATGTGTGCAAACCTGGTGGCCAACTACAAGAAACATCTGACCTCTGTGATTGCCAACAATGGTTTTGCCACCAAGTACTAGGTCGAGGGGTTCAAATAGTTATTTCACTCATTGACATGCAAATCATTTTTTTTTTACTTTTTTTACATGCGTTTTTCTGGATTTTTTTTGTTTATTTATTCTGTCTCTCACTGTTAAAATACACCTACCATTACAATTATAGACTGATCGTTTCTTTGTCAGTGGGCAAACGTTCTAAATCAGCAGGGGATCGAATACTTTTTTCCCTCACTGTATGTGAGTGTATTCCCACTAATGTCTGTGTCTCTTAATCAGCCGTACCTCTGTGACTGCTTGGATTGATGCTCCGTGTTTCAGGAGAAGCTCCATAACTTTATTTCGATTCTTCTTGCATGCAATGTGAAGAGGTGTGAAGCCATTCTGTGAACAACAAAAATAGCACAGTTAACGACGTTTTAGCTGTTAATTACACAATCTAATGTTGGTATGTCTGAGAAATAATTTTCACAGATCTGTAACATAATCATTATAATTATACAGTAAATCAGTGGTTTTATTTCTGAAAACACAACACATAACAGTCCTCATCTACCATAAACTAGATAACTTTATACAAGTAAAACTCTAACCAAAAAATTGTGTTTTAAGAAAACACTGGTTTTGGTTAGAGTAACTCTTGCTTTGCTGGTCCGTCTGCTCCCCTCTCCCATACAAAGTTAAAAACAAACCAACACAAAAAAACCCCATAAACTAACATCTGTTTCATTGATGATGCCAAGTTCTCTCCTCAGCTAGGTCCTCCTCCACTGATGTCACTAGTCATTGATGCCAAGGGGAGGACAGGCTGAGGGTAGCAATGTTGGTGGGAGGAGGGCAGTCATGCTACCATTGGCTGTCTGTCAAAAGCATTCTGTGTGTGCTGATGACAGTGCCCAATTTTGCACATAAATGGCATTAGCCAGCCTGGAACTCTTGTTCTGGTTTGGCTAACAATGCTCCAGTGATGTCGTAAGAGTGTGGACTTATACCTCTGTCAGCACATGGGTTAATCTCGGTATGTGCAACGTTTCATAGCAAAGCGCTGCATGTACAGACTCCAGGCACCATGACCACTTCATATTAAAAAAAGTAGTCATGTTTATTATGGTTCTCGGTTACATACAATGCACACGTAAAGAACATTATAACTAGTTGACACTCTCATCTCTTATATCCAATATTTCTTATATTATCTTCTTACCCAAACATGTTAGGGGTTTTTATATGTTACGGAAAAATCTTTGGCAGTATTGGTGGAGCAATCCAGATAATGTGAAGAAATCTGGAGAATGTTCCATTTGTTTATATAGTAATTGGAAAATAATTTATTTTTATACATTGCTGTCATTGTAATGTTTTCTTACATTGCACAGAAAATGGATAGGGAGGTGAACTGTAATCCCATTGTACAGCGCTACGCAATCTGATGGCGCTATATAAATAATAATAATAATAATGGTGTAGTAAGATTGCGCTGTTACGTAATTGTAGATCACAGGTTGGTGAGCTAATTAAAACGCCAACCATTAAGAACACAAGACAAAATTGGGTTTAACGAGGAAAGCATCGACAATTAGTTCTGTCTGTGTATAGCTGTAACCAGTGTGTTTAAGCTGGTCTAAATGATATGCCACTCCCAGTCAGGGCCGCCACCAGAAATTTTGGGGCCCCTGACAAAGCACAAGGTCTGCCCTCCCCCCCCCCCAGCCCTCCCGGCCAGGAGTCCGCCCACAGGACTCCTACCTAGTCCGCTGACAATGATGTAGGACTGAATGTGGTGTGTATAATGGAAGTGAATTAGAATGTGTGTAATGGATGTAGTGTTTGTGTGTATTAGATACTGTTTGTGCAGTGAATGCAGTGTGTATAGTGAATGCAGAGTGTGTTTGAGTAGTGAATGCAGAGTGTGTTTGAGTAGTGGATGTAGTGTGTGTTTGTTTAGTGGATGTAGTTTTTGTGTGTACTAGATGCAATGTGTTTAGTGGATGCAGTGTCTGTAGTGGATGTAGTGTGTGTATTAGACGCAGTGTCTCTGTATAGTGAATGCAGAATGTTTGAATGTGTGGTGGATGTAGTGTGTGTACTGTGAATACAGGATGTTTGTGTAGTGGATGCTGTGTGTATAGTTAATGCAGAGTGTGTGTCAGTGGAGTGGATGCAGAGTGTGTGTCAGTGGAGTGAACGCAGAGTGTGTGTCAGTGGAGTGAACGCAGAGTGTGTGTCAGTGGAGTGAACGCAGAGTGTGTGTCAGTGCAATGCATGCAGAGTGTGTGTCAGTGCAATGAATGCAGTGAGTGTGTCAGTGCAGTGAATGCAGTGAGTGTGTGTCAGTGCAGTGAATGCAGTGAGTGTGTGTCAGTGCAATGAATGCAGAGTGTGTCAGTGCAATGAATGCAGAGTGTGTGTTAGTGCAATTAATGCAGTGTGTGTGTTCGTATAATGAATGCAGAGTGTGTGTTAGTGCAATGAATGCAGTGTTTGTTAGTGCAATGAATGCAGAGTGTGTGTTAGTGCAATGAATGCAGAGCGTGTGTGTGAGTGTAAGGAATGCAGAGTGTGTGTGTGTGGGTTTACTAGTGTATGCATGTAATGTAATGAAAGTTATTCCCCCCTCCCTGTTTCTTAGCTGGTAGGGGGGAAGATTCCATGATCCCTGGTGGTCCGGTGGCATGGTGGGGCCCTCGGCTCTCTGTATTTGCAGAGGGGGCCCAGCAGACTTCAGGAGCACTTTACAGCTCTTCTCTGCTTCTCTCTAACTCCCGCGAGATGTGGTGTGCACGCCGCGCGGAGTGTTGCCATGGTAACCCGTGGCAACACTCTAGCGGCCGCACATCTTGCGGGAGTTAGAGACAGGGAAGATCTGTAAAGTGCTCCTGAAGTCCGCTGGGCCCCCTCATATCCCCATTTCAACCTTTAGATTGTAAGCTCACGGGTAGGGCCCTCTACCTGTTGTATCGGTCTGTTCTTATTGTGTTTGTCTTTTTCCCAATTGTACAGCGCTGCGGTATTTGTTGGCGCTTTATAAATGCCAGTAATAATAATAATACTAATATGCAGCTAATACCTGTGTTTATTTGGGATGTTCAATCTCTACTGCCCCCTAGGCTTGACATTGATACTATGAAGATTGACCTTAAACGTAGTGAGGATAATTGTACCTGCCACAAATTCAGGCATTGCCTTACACTTGTATCTACTGAGAACACATGCTCCCTTGAGTAACAGAAGAAAATGAGATATGTTGGAAGAAAAATAATTACATTGAAATCATATAGGCTGGAACGTTGACAGATTCACATTAGTTCAGACAGACGGCAGTGTCGCAGATGTTCAAAGATGCAACGGCAAAACACTAGAAATATATATTTTCATTCATTTACACTGCACGTTTTATTCGCATAAATTACCCACAGGCTTCCTAATGCGAGCTTTAAAAGCAGAGCCATTACCATTCTTTCTGTCAGATACTGAATTTGCACAACTTGTCAAGGGTAAAGATTCCTACTGCTCAGCAAAAAAAAAAATGTCCATTTGGAATTCCTCAGACCACTGAACTGTGATGAATAATACACCAGAGGCAGAGATAGACACACACTATCAACCTTCTTGAAGCTCTACAACCACCCGCTTCAGCCAATCTCTCAGGACTAAATCAAGATATTGGTATTTTTATTCCATTCTCCTTTACATTATTTATAGAAAAGGTGGGATGAATCGCACGCCATTAAACTTCTCCAGACCTTCTGAATATGATCCAGAGTGAAATGGAAATTGTTAAGTTCTATATGGGTAGATCTATATCTGCAGTGATTTGTTGAAAATAATATATACTTGTAGAAAATAGAATGCTTGCTATTTTTGACTGTCTTTTATCTTTTCAGTGTTTGTTGGATAATTTCCAGTGGGGCCAGATGTGTGCCACTGGCCAAGCACATATGTGGCAAAATGAAGTATAAATTAAACGAAAACCATAAAAAAGATCATTTTTGATATAACCTAGAAAATAATAATATTAGCTACTTTTGCAATGTTGTAATAGCCATAACCCATTTTCTTAAGCTATATCAAGGATTTGATTTGCTCCTCAACATCCTGGACATCACTGGGAAACATCATCCAATGAGGGTGACTAGGCACGGTCTCTGCAGTGCAGATCAGGCTGCTACCAGTGTTTCGCTTAGTTACACTGCCTGGCTGCTGTTTGTAGAATACTGAGGCATACATCCCAAGTGTCCCTATGCAGGAGGTACAGTGCCTACTCTGGGCACAATTCCCTCTCTCCCTCTTTTCTATCTTAATGTCCCTCCTTTTTTTAAGAATTTCATATTGTTGGTGCCATGTATACAGAACTTTACATCAATAATACTCGCAGTAATGCATTTCTACATATACCTAATCACGGTAATGTATATTCAAGCTTCAGGACATGATTAGAAATCATTCTCTATACATAAGACACATTATTGATCAGAATTACATTTTAGTTGCATAAATTGTTATTAGTAAGTCACCTAAAAAAGAACTGCCATACATGGACATACCCCAATCACACCCCTAAGCTTTAATTATCCCTCTTTGTCCATTTCAAATGTTGGGAGGTATGCAGAGGAAGGAGAATTAATCTGTTTCCATTAGAAACCTAGCGTCTGAGTTAATTTAAGAAGATCCCTTCATATAAGTTCTAATTCTATCCTGTACTTTACATATATTAATTTGTTCTGTTGTAATAGCCATATGCTGGCTCATGGACCTGAACCTAACATGGCAAAGACTCGACTACCTACGTTTTCTCCCATTTCTCAATTTAGTGTATATTGACCAAGTGCCCTGACAGATTAGTGGCTTCAACCTTTTCTTTTATTCCCTACATTAACATCACATTACAATCTCCTGTTGCTTCCTTCATAATCCTGCAAGGATCTTCCAAATTCCGTTAATAATATTAATTCATTATAATTTTACCATAAATATTCTTCCTCACAAGCATTCTTTTACTATATGGGCATCTGCAACATCTTAAATTACTGGTTTTACCTATCCTCTTCAATCTAATCACAGCACGGCCATTAGAATCCTTTGTTGTTAATTGCCCCTGTTTGTCTCCAACCCCTATTATTAAGTCTACATTCATAGAGGAAAACTAAATATTTACTTATTCCTAAGTGAAATTGTACAATTGGTATCTACAAGACAAGCCAAGGCCATTGTTCTAGGGTACTAGACTGTATAAAGGCTGCCTTGTTTACATCAATGCCAGTTGCACTCTGGTGAAAGGTTATGAGAAACAAATTTGTGTTATTGACCGCAAAACATAAAGTCAACATCAAATTCAAATTCTTAAGGTGCACTTAGTTCCTAAGCAGAAACTTTGTTTTGTTTTGTTCTAGATAAAAAAAAGAAAGGTCTGACAGTTTTTCCGTGACAAGCAAAGCATGAACGCACAAATGAGCCTGAATTATAAATCACAAGAGGCAATAACAGTACAGTGACAGAAGAAAGTCATTGACAGAATGAGGAGAACGTTTTCTAGACGAACTGATGTTCAAATAGCAGTTGGAAAATGTAATTACTTGTGAACAGAAATGGGAATTATTAGACTCTGTTCTTGCAGGCGAATTATACCTCTTAATTTGAGTAATGGATTATTCAGAGATATTGGGAATTGTAGTAGCTACTAAGTACGGTAGTAGAAGCTGCAGGGGTTGGGCTCGCCTAAAACGGCTTTAAATAACATAACTCTGGATGGATTAATGAGTGGGCTAAATATAATTTTCAGTGACCCATGTATGCCAAGATGGCCAGTTCAGACAAGGTTACAAGGTAGCTCAATGTGTATATATTCCTAACGTGTTGCTGGACCTGACTCCCTCACTGATTAGCCCCATGACTGTGGAACTTCTCAAGTGGAATGTTTGCTCAGAATACCATGTTTCTACTGTGAAACACCCCGAGCATGTATTGGGTACAACTTAAGCACATTTAAATGGATTTGCTCACTACTGATGGGAAAGCATATTATTTATGACTTGGTTTAACATTCAGCCATATTTAGAAAGACAATCTCCAACATCCGAAACTCAATCTCCCTGCCAAAGATCAGTATGAGTTTTCCCACCTCTTGCAGAGGGTCTTCCCTCTTGGAGGTGTCTAACCTCAGAAGGACTGGTTGCAAAGATAGATCGACATGGCCCCCTCTCATGCAAAAAAGATAGAGTGCAGGTACAAAAGGAATCACAAGATCCAGATCTAAGACCGGGCAGACTGATCAAAGATTTATTTGGAAGGATTATCCCAAGAAACCTCAATAGACGTCCTACAGCTATTGCTCATGATATTGCTTAGACTCAAGCTGAAATACTATCTGTGCATTGACAAAGGCCATGACGCAAAACTTTGGTGCTTCATTAGAGGAGAAAGGGGATATGTTCTTGCTCTGCAATCAGGGATGTGCACAAGAGATTTAAAAATAACAACATATCTCACTCACTTTCTCTTAAAAAAAAAAATGCAATTGCCATGTTAACAACATGTAAACAATAATTAAAAAGTATTTGAAATTATACTGTACCTTAAAAGGAGAATATATATATATATATATATATATATATATATACACATATATACACACACACACACACACACACACGTATATTATTAAATGGTTACTCCAAGCACCATGACTACTTCAGTGATTTGAAGTGGTCATGGTGCGTGCAGTCTGTATTTGCAGAGTTTTGTTGCACATATAGAGACTAACTCCTCTGTTGCCAGAGGTCTAACTCCACCTGCATCACCTGCATAGAGGCATCATTAGCCAGCCTGGAACTGGGCTGGCTAATGTAAATGTTCTGCATATTCCCATGCACATAATTGCATTCTTTGGCTGACAGCAGTCAGCTGATGCTGTTAGCCAATGAATGGAGACAGGATCGGCTTTTAGCTTCTGCAGCTCCGCAAAAGCCAGAAGCACGTCATCCAGCTCGATTGGAACCTCAGAGCCCAGCAGTGTCCCAGGTAAGGATGCAAAATGTTTGCCCCATTCCGGCGAATCAGGCCAGGGTTCTCGTGACATCATAACCACTACAGTGGGTTGCAGTAGTTATGATGCTTGTAACTAACCTATTACAGCAGAAGCAGAAAACAGAATGTGCATGTAAAAAATATTTATCACATAAAAGCAAAGCAGTTAACATACCAATGCTTTGGCATTAGGATTAGCCTTCTTATCCACCAGGACTTTCGCAACCTTGTAGTGTCCACAGTGTGCGGCAACATGCAGCGCGGTTAAATAATCATTGGTGACATCATCAACAGGCACGTTGTGATGGAGCAGGAGCTGGACGCAGTTCAGATGGTCTCCTTGAGTTGCCATGTGCAAAGGAGACAAGCCATTCTGTAAACAAACAAAACAAAAAGAGATGGGTTCCAGGAGTCAGGTGCAAAAACTCTCTGTATTGTAAACCCTCCCAGAGCCACAGGCCACATTCACCAATCCATCACTGACACTTTCACTAATCTAACAATAGTCAGTAACTATTAATTACTCCGCCATTGGTCTTTAAGCATCATGTCATAACAATACACCCTTTTAAAGATCCATATCTCAAGAGTATTGTCACATTCTTTTAAATGATTGCAGGGCTGCATGCCCCTACAAATGCTAGATAAGCAGGACATTCTACATTTCTACAGGGTATTTATGGAGAATATTATGAAGTTAATGAATGTGTGGGTTCACTGTACCCCAGTAATAACTAGGAAGAAGCAATAGGCTCCTTTGCACCCAATGCACAATATGCATCTGATGAAGAATTAATAATTAGCAGTGGTCCCTTGGGTCCCCTACAAAGAGGATAGTGCAGTTGCGTGCGTTTCCACTCTCAACATCCATGGAATAATTAATGGCAGCCTTGGATTTTCATTTATTTTGCTTGGTACAGTTTTATTACTGTATGTTCTAGCATTGTATGCAGCAAGCAGGTCTATTAATGCATTCAGTAGCTACCTTGGGAATGAATTTCAGATTGATTTAGCTCTATTTTTTATGTAATTACGGCATAGGCGTGCGCAGCCTATTGTATAAGGGTGTGCACCCTAAAGCAGAAACACACACGCCGCATATATATACATATATATATATATATATATATACACACACACACACACATACTGCTGTGTGTGTGTGAGGGTGATGTGTGTAGGTGCTGTGTGTGAAGCCGCTGTGTGTGTGAGAGCGCTGTCATTGTGTGCTGTGTGTGTGTATGTGTAAGGGTGCTGTTAGTGTGTGTGTGTATGAGGGTGCTGTGTGTGTAAGGGTGCTGTTAGTGTGTGCTTGTGTGTGTAAGGGTGCTGTGTGTGTAAGGGTGCTGTTAGTGTGCGCGGATGAGGGTGCTGTGTGTAAGGGTGCTGTGTGTGTGTATGTGTAAGGGTGCTGTGTGTGTGTATGTGTGAGGGTGCGGTGTGTGTAAGGGTGTTGTTAGTGTGAGGGTGCTGTTAGTGTGTGTGTGTGTAAGGGTGTTGTTAGTGTGAGGGTGCTGTGTGTGTAAGGGTGTTGTTAGTGTGTGTGTGTGTGGGTGTTGTTAGTGTAAGGGTGATGTATGTGTGTGTGCTGTTTGTGTGTAATGTGTGGGGGCCGTTTAGTTAATATCCCCCCTCCCTTCTTACCTTATGTAGGGAGGGGGGACCGTGCTGTTGCCATCCCTGGTGGTCCAGTGGAGAGTGAACTCTAGCCCCAAAGGGGTCTAGAGTTCACTCTTGCGAGATCTGAGCATTGCTGCGGTAACCGCGGCAACGCTCCGACCTCGTAAGAGGAACCCGGCGGAGCTGCTGGCAAGAGCTCCCCAGGTCCTCTCCTGCCTCCCTCCCTGCCTGTGGGTCGGTGAGGAAGATCTTTTTTACAAAAATTAAATTAAATTAAAGGATTACATTGACCAATTTAAACCTGGGAAAATATAAAAAGACAGTAAACTTACCTGTAATCAAGCACTGGATGGAGCCCCCAGCACTGCTCTCCACACATTCCAGCCCTTGCTCAGTCCAACCAAATACTTCTCTTAGAGAAGCATTTGATTGGACTGTTTCACCGGCTCAGAGTGCATGCACGTGCTCTAAGCTGGCAAAGGTATTTTCTTTTTTTTAAATTTTTTTGAGATTTTTTTTTTTATTTAAGCAGGAGGGAGCGTACACAGACAGCAGATGTCATTTCTGCACAGAATTGATTGATAAGGCATTCCGAAACAGAGTGCCGACGTTCCAAGTTTTCAGCATTAATTGACATTTTGAAAATCTACAAGTGATGGTTCCCCTTTAAATTGTCTGACTATCATAGGAAATCTAGTTTGTGTTTGGCAGCAAGGTTAGCTTTTACTCTATTAATGTAACATTAACATCTAGTTATAATAGCAAAACTTTTATGCACAATGAAATTGTGACATTTTCAGGTCAGTATGCTGTTCATTCTTAATTAAACCAGAAGCATAGCCTGCGGAAACCCAAATCTCTTAAAATTCACTGGTATATTGTTGATCCAAGTATAGCCCTACATTACCTTCAGCTGTCCTGAAATGTTTACAATTCATCATTTAGTTGTCCTCCATATGTTTTATAACCTGATGGCGCTTTATATATAAACCAAACCTCTCATATCTTAAAGCTTTGCCCCATTTCTGTGTGGGTTCAGCTGCATATAGAACACAAAGAATAATACGTTCTAGAAGGGTGTTTGGAATCTGATAACTTTCTAAAAGTATGATCGTCCTATAGCCTGACAGATTGTAATTAATCTACAGTCTTAGTCGGGTTAGGCAGGTTTTCCTGTCTTTCTATTATGTTTTCCAATGTAAAACCGGTTTGTGCTTGGCTAACAAAGCCACGATTATGTAAACATTTGTCTTGGACAGACAGAACCAGTAAAGATGATCTATTAAGTAAAATCTATGCTGAGAGTACAAAAACAACAGAGACTATTGTACAAAAGAGAGCTCTCTGTGATATCTGACTTGTGTGGCTTGTGTCTATGGCAGCGGTAGGCAATGTTTGGCACTCCAGATGTTGTGGACTACATTCCCCCAGATGCTTTGCCAACATTATGCCTATAAGATTTAGTCCACTACATCCGTAGTCCCAAAGGCACCTGGTCTATGGTAATGTAGAGTTGATGTATGACCTAGGTGACTTGTCAGTTCATCTACCATACCCCTCCCCACAAAAAAAAAAAATGATGTGAAATTGTTGCTTAATTACATTTATTTCATCCCACTTATTTAATGTATTATGGGTAAGTTATTTCTTAAAAATTTTTGGTTATGATTAATACAAACTTAGCAGACAAGTCACTAATGACTACCAATGGCGCTACCATCAGCTCTTCCTCTAAGGCTTGCTGCCTAGGTGTTCTCTTTGACTCCGACCTCTCCTTCACCCCTCATCTCCAATCAATCACCAAATCCTGCCGCTTCCATCTCAAAAACATTGCACTCAAGTATTTAGAAAATTGGGCAGACTACTGCCGTCACATTCTATGTTTCTATGTTTCTCATCCGACCTTATTTAACACCTGATACAACAAAGGTGCTTGTCCATGCTGCTGTCCTCTCTTGCCTTGACTACTGTAATTCCCAACTTGCCCCATTACAGTCTATAATGAACGCGGTGGCAAAGCTCATCTTCCTGTCCGCCCGCACCTCCCATGCTTCCCCCTTTGTCATAGGCGTGCGCACGGGGTGTGCCGGGTGTGCCTGGGCACACCCTAATCCCCGTGGCACGCCTATGGTTTGAGTCCTGCAGGAACAGCGTCCCTGCACTTTTTTGAGCAGGAACGCTGTTCCTGCAGACACTCAGCACCCCCTGTCTCACCTCTTGCCCCTGTCATGGGAGGGCAAGAGGTGATCGATCCCCCCCCCCTCTCTCCAGCTCAGCCGCGGCGAGGGAGCTCTCTGCTGTCTGCGCTCTGCTTCCTCTCGCCGCACGCTGATGCCGGAAGCCGGAATATGACGTCATATTCCGGCTCCCAGCTACAGCAGACAGCCCGCGCGGCGAGAGGAAGCAGAGCGCAGACATCACACAGCTCCCTCGCCGCGGCTGAGTTGGAGAGAGGCGCCCGCCCCACTGGACCCCAGGGACAAGTCCACGCCAGCACTCCAGGTAGGAGGCTGGGTGGACATTTTTTTTTAATTAAAATGTAATAATTTGTTCTTATGTGTGAGTGTGTCTGTGTGAGTGAGTGTGTCAGTGAGTGTGTGTGTGTGTCTGTGTGAGTGAGTGAGTGTGTCAGTGAGTGAGTGTGTCAGTGAGTGTGTGTGTCTGTGTGTGAGTGTGTGTGTCTGTGTGTGAGTGTGTGTGTCTGTGTGTGTGAGTGTGTGTGTCTGTGAGTGTGTGTGTCTGTGTGTGAGTGTGTGTGTCTGTGAGTGTGTGTGTCTGTGTGAGTGAGTGTGTCAGTGAGAGTGTGTGTGTCTCTGTGTGAGTGTGTGTTTGTCTGTGTGAGTGAGTGTGTGTGTGTGTGTGTGTGTGAGTGTGTGTGTGTCTGTGTGAGTGAGTGAATCAGTGAGTGTGTGTGTGTGTGTGTCAGTGAGTGTGTCGTGAGTGTGTGTGTGTGTCTGTGTGAGTGTGTGTGTCAGTGAGTGTGTGTGTTTGTGAGTGTGTGTCTTTGAATGTATGTGTGTGTGTGTCAGTGTGTGTGTGTGTCTGTGAATGTGTGTGTGTGTGTGTGTGTGTGTGTGTCTGTGAGTGTGTCCTGCTAGATGTGTGTGTGTGTGTCAGTGTGTGTCTGTGTGTGGAGTGTGTGTGTGTGTCTGTGTGTCAGTGGTGTGTGTCCTGTGAATGTATGTGTGTGTGTGTCAGTGTGTGTGTGTGGGTGTGTGTCAGTGAGTGTATGTGTGTGTGTGAGGTGTGTGTCTGTGAATGTGTGTGTCTGTGAGTGTGCTGTGTGTGTGTGTCCAAATGTGTCCTAGGGGGTGTGTGTGTGTGGCGTATATATATATGTAACTCATATATATATATATATATATATATATATATATATATATATATATACACATATATATATATATATATATATATATACACACACACACCTTGAAATTTGGCGCTATCTGAGTGCTGGCTCTGCTCTAAGCCCCCATGGGCTGGTGGGGAGACCAAAGATCTACCTCACCGGCCCACAACAGCATGGAGGGAGGCAGGAGAGGACCCAGGGAGCTCTAGACAGAAGCTCCGCCAGGTTCCTCTCGCAATATCTGAGCGTTGCTGCGGCAACGCTCAGATCTCGCGAGAGTTAACTCTAGCCCCGCAGGCTAGAGTTCACTCTCCACTAGACCACCAGGGATGGCACATGGCAGCAAGGATTTACTAATCTGCCAAATCCCTCCAAACATACAGCACACACACATACAGCTCACACACACACAGTACACTAACCGCACCCTCACAAACACACACAGCACACACATACAGCACCTACACACATACAGCTCACACACACACAGTACACTAACCGCACCCTCACAAACACACACAGCACCTTTTAAAAAAAACACAACACCCTCACACACAGCACACTAACAGCACCCTCACAAACACACACACACAAACAGCACCCTCACAAATACACGACACTCACACAAACAGCACCCTCACAGGACAAACATACACACACAAACAGCACAGTCACAAACATACACACACACATACACACAAACACCCTCACATCACACTAACAGCACCCTCACACACACATCACACTAACAGCACACAGCACACTAACAGCACACACAGCAGTGTGTGTGTGTGGATATATCTATCTATCTATATATATATATATATATATATATATATATATACACAGGGAGTGCAGAATTATTAGGCAAATTAGTATTTTGACCACATCATCCTCTTTATGCATGTTGTCTTACTCCAAGCTGTATAGGCTCGAAAGCCTACTACCAATTAAGCATATTAGGTGATGTGCATCTCTGTAATGAGAAGGGGTGTGACATCAACACCCTATATCAGGTGTGCATAATTATTGGGCAACTTCCTTTCCTTTGGCAAAATGGGTCAAAAGAAGGACTTGACAGGCTCAGAAAAGTCAAAAATAGTGAGATATCTAGCAGAGGGATGCAGCACTCTTAAAATTGCAAAGCTTCTGAAGCGTGATCATCGAACAATCAAGCGTTTCATTCAAAATAGTCAACAGGGTCGCAAGAAGCGTGTGGAAAAACCAAGGCGCAAAATAACTGCCCATGAACCGAGAAAAGTCAAGCGTGCAGCTGCCACGATGCCACTTGCCACCAGTTTGGCCATATTTCAGAGCTGCAACATCACTGGAGTGCCTAAAAGCACAAGGTGTGCAATACTCAGAGACATGGCCAAGGTAAGAAAGGCTGAAAGACGACCACCACTGAACAAGACATACAAGCTGAAACGTCAAGACTGGGCCAAGAAATATCTCAAGACTGATTTTTCTAAGGTTTTATGGACTGATGAAATGAGAGTGAGTCTGATGGGCCAGATGGATGGGCCCGTGGCTGGATTGGTAAAGGGCAGAGAGCTCCAGTCCGACTCAGACGCCAGCAAGGTGGAGGTGGAGTACTGGTTTGGGCTGGTATCATCAAAGATGAGCTTGTGGGGCCTTTTCGGGTTGAGGATGGAGTCAAGCTCAACTCCCAGTCCTACTGCCAGTTCCTGGAAGACACCTTCTTCAAGCAGTGGTACAGGAAGAAGTCTGCATCCTTCAAGAAAAACATGATTTTCATGCAGGACAATGCTCCATCACACGCGTCCAAGTACTCCACAGCGTGGCTGGCAAGAAAGGGTATAAAAGAAGAAAATCTAATGACATGGCCTCCTTGTTCACCTGATCTGAACCCCATTGAGAACCTGTGGTCCATCATCAAATGTGAGATTTACAAGGAGGGAAAACAGTACACCTCTCTGAACAGTGTCTGGGAGGCTGTGGTTGCTGCTGCACGCAATGTTGATGGTGAACAGATCAAAACACTGACAGAATCCATGGATGGCAGGCTTTTGAGTGTCCTTGCAAAGAAAGGTGGCTATTTGGTCACTGATTTGTTTTTGTTTTGTTTTTGAATGTCAGAAATGTATATTTGTGAATGTTGAGATGTTATATTGGTTTCATTGGTAATAATAAATAATTGAAATGGGTATATATTTGTTTTTTGTTAAGTTGCCTAATAATTATGCACAGTAATAGTCACCTGCACACACAGATATCCCCCTAACATAGCTATAACTAAAAACAATCTAAAAACTACTTACTTCCAAAAAAAAATATTCAGTTTGATATTAATGAGTTTTTGGGTTCATTGAGAACATGGCTTGTTGTTCAATAATAAAATTAATCCTCAAAAAATAATAACTTGCCTAATAATTTGCACTCCCTGTATAAATACACACAGGGCTGCGCATTAGATAACCCAATACAATATATATATATATATATATATATATATATATATATATAAATACACACAGGGACACAGCATTAGATAACCCAATACAATATAGATATATATAAATACACACAGGGACACAGCATTAGATAATCCAATACAATATATATATAAATACACACAGGGACAGAGCATTAGATAATCCAATACAATATATATATATAAATACACACAGGGACACAGCATTAGATAACCCAATACAATATATATATATAAATACACACAGGGACACAGTATTAGATAACCCAATACAATATATATATAAATACACACAGGGACACAGTATTAGATAACCCAATACAATATATATATACAAATACACACAGGGACACAGCATTAGATAATCCAATACAATATATATATATATAAATACACACAGGGACACAGCATTAGATAACCCAATACAATATATATATATAAATACACACAGGGACACAGCATTAGATAACCCAATACAATATATATAAATACACACAGGGACACAGCATTAGATAATCCAATAATATATATACATAAATACACACAGGGACACAGCATTAGATAACCCAATACAATATATATATAAATACACACAGGGACACAGCATTAGATAACCCAATACAATATATATATATAAATACACACAGGGACACAGTATTAGATAATCCAATACAATATATATATATATAAATACACACAGGGACACAGTATTAGATAACCCAATATAATATAGATATATATATAAATACACACAGGGACACAGTATTAGATAACCCAATATAATATAGATATATATATACACACAGGGA
>OW240922.1:78166059-78198696 GCA_933207985.1 Pelobates cultripes
ACAGCATTAGATAACCCAATACAATATATATATATACACACAGGGACACAGCATTAGATAACCCAATACAATATATATATAAATACACACAGGGACACAGCATTAGATAATCCAATACAATATATATATAAATACACACAGGGACACAGCATTAGATAACCCAATACAATATAGATATATAAATACACACAGGGACACAGCATTAGATAACCCAATACAATATATATATATAAATACACACAGGGACACAGCATTAGATAACCCAATACAATATATATATACACACAGGGACACAGCATTAGATAACCCAATACAATATATATATATAAATACACACAGGGACACAGCCTTAGATAACCCAATACAATATATATATAAATACACACAGGGACACAGCATTAGATAATCCAATACAATATATATATATAAATACACACAGGGACACAGCCTTAGATAACCCAATACAATATATATATAAATACACACAGGGACACAGCATTAGATAATCCAATACAATATATATATATAAATACACACAGGGACACAGCATTAGATAACCCAATACAATATATATATAAATACACACAGGGACACAGCATTAGATAACCCAATACAATATATATATATAAATACACACAGGGACACAGTATTAGATAATCCAATACAATATATATATATATAAATACACACAGGGACACAGTATTAGATAACCCAATATAATATAGATATATATATAAATACACACAGGGACACAGTATTAGATAACCCAATATAATATAGATATATATATACACACAGGGATAACCCAATACAAATCACCCTAATAATCCACAGATACACTTCTTACAGAAACACAAGCAATGTTATATTCACAAGGAAACAGTCTGTCCTTACACCCTGAAAGGGTTAACAGGGGGAAGTTTAAGGTGAATAAAGTATTAGGATTATTTTCTAATTCTACATATCCCAATCCTATATTATTGCCCCCCTGCCCCAGTAAATCCCAATAATAACATATAATATATTAATCTGAGATCACTCACAAAGAATAAACACAACTCACTCCATTAACCCATTCACTGTCCCGGGCTAGGGGTCAAACAATCCCCCCCTGGCTGGGCATGGAAGGGTTAAAGGAAGGCTATGAATAACACTGTATACATTAATATACCCTGAAAGACCCACAGTACCACACAGACACTTACCTGGCGAGAGCAGCGGTAGCTGTATCCAGAGGTCGTCAGTACCCCACCTGGGAGCAGTGAATGTGAAGGGCACACAGCGTCCAGCAGGGGGCAGTATATCCCAAACTGAGACCCTCAAAGCAACTCACTCCCACCAGCAAAGTAGCCCACACTGTGCAATAATTCACCTAAATTATATTATAATGGTCCTGGCTGGAAATATTCAGAGCAACAATATACAGCCTGATACCCTAATATACAGCCTGATACCCCAATATACAGCCTGATACCCCAATATACAGACTGATACCCCAATATACAGCATTATACCCTAATATACAGACTGATACCCCAATATACAGCCTGATACCCTAATATACAGCCTGATACCCCAATATACAGACTGATACCCCAATATAGAGCCTGATACCCTAATATACAGCCTGATACCGCAATATACAGACTGATACCCCAATATACAGCATAATACCCTAATATACAGCCTGATACCCCAATATACAGCCTGATACCCTAATTTACAGCCTGATACCCCCACATACAGACTGATACCCCAATATACAGCATTATACCCTAATATAAGGACTGATACCCCAATATACAGACTGATTCCCTAATATACAGCCTGATACCCCAATATACAGCATAATACCCTAATATACAGACTACAGCCTGATACCCCAATATACAGCATAATACCCTAATATACAGACTGATACCCCAATATACAGACTGATACCCCTATATACAGCATAATACCCTAATATACAGACTGATACCCCAATATACACCATTATACCCTAATATACAGCCTGATACCCGAATATACAGCCTGATACCCCAATATACAGCATAATACCCTAATATACAGACTGATACCCCAATATACAGACTGATACCCTTATACACAGCCTGATACCCTAATATACAGCCTGATACCCCAATATACAGACTGATACCCTAATATACAGCCGAATACCCCAATATACAGCCTGATACCCTAATATGCAGCCTGATACCCCAATATACAGCATAATACCCTAATATACAGACTGATACCCCAATATACAGACTGATACCCTTATACACAGCCTGATACCCTAATATACAGCCTGATACCCCAATATACAGACTGATACCCCGATATACAGCCTAATACTCCAATATACAGACTGATACCTTAATATACAGCCTAATACCCTAATATATAGACTGATACCCCAATATACAGCCTGATACCCCAATATACAGACTTATAAATACCCTAATACATAGAGTCTCCAAAACGATGGCAAAAAATAAATAAATCAAGAATTCTCACAAGTATTACAAATACACAAGGCTGTGAAGTCAGCCTGTATTACATATATGAACATGTTCCTGATTTACAATACATCTATGTTATATACACTACACAACCATGTATACCAGTTATTTTACACACCCCTTTATACCATGCACATCACAACTATATATTGTAAACCAGTACATATTAGCAGTCCAATCTTAAAACTAAACTATAAAATGCCGTCTGCACCCCTCCTTCTGTCTGTAACCCCCTTTTGTCTCCCTCTGCTCCACTCCAGTTTGTACCTCCTTTTCCCAGCCTCTGTACCCCTTTCTTTTGTTTGTACCCCCCTCTCCCTCCCTTTGTACCACAGATTCTGTCCTTTAAACCTTTCTGTTGCTGTTTGTTCCCAGGCTCACACAGTGACCCACACCCAGAGCCCTCTGTATACCCCCAGACATTGCTGTCACCCTATACACAGACTGGGTCACCCAGCCCATGGGTACATACACCCCAATCACTGTGACAAACTCCATAGAAACAGCACAGCTTGCACATAGGAACAGATATACCATAACAACTGTCTGTGCACCCTATATAATAACTATGTAACTGTAAGCCTAGTGCTCTGATATAAAATCACACAGGGTTATCAGTACCATAACAACTGTATGCACACCCTGTATGATAACTCTGTAAGCTTACTGCTCTGATATAAAATCACACAGGGTCATCAGTACCATAACAACTGTATGCACACCCTGTATGATAACTCTGTAAGCTTACTGCTCTAATATAAAATCACACAGGGTCATCAGTACCATAACAACTGTATGCACACCCTGTATGATAACTCTGTAAGCTTACTGCTCTGATATAAAATCACACAGAGTCATCAGTACCATAACAACTGTATGCACACCCTGTATGATAACTCTGTAAGCTTACTGCTCTAATATAAAATCACACAGGGTCATCAGTACCATAACAACTGTATGCACACCCTGTATGATAACTCTGTAAGCTTACTGCTCTAATATAAAATCACACAGGGTCATCAGTACCATAACAACTGTATGCTCACCCTGTATGATAACTCTGTAAGCTTACTGCTCTAATATAAAATCACACAGAGTCATCAGTACCATAACAACTGTATGCACACTAGAGCCTCCACACTATACACAGTCACACCAGGTCACCCTCAGAACTATCTTTAAATCCCATATATACACATTTTATATACCCAATATATAAACACCTTCTGTATATCCTCTATATACCCAATATATAAACACCCTCTCTATGCCATGTATAGCACGGATCACCTATAACCACACACCCTAATTGTCTGAGCACCTCTATATAGGACAGTCCCTGAACATGCCCAGTGATTGCCTGCAGTGTGCCTGGTCAGTGCCTGCAGTGTGCCCAGTGATTGCCTGCAGTGTGCCTGGTCAGTGCCTGCAGTGTGCCCATTGATTGCCTGCAGTGTGCCTGGTCAGTGCCTGCAGTGTGCCCAGTGATTGCCTGCAGTGTGCCTGGTCAGTGCCTGCAGTGTGCCCAGTGATTGCCTGCAGTGTGCCTGGTCAGTGCCTGCAGTGTGCCTGGTCAGTGCCTGCAGTGTGCCCAGTGATTGCCTGCAGTGTGCCTGGTCAGTGCCTGCAGTGTGCCCAGTGATTGCCTGCAGTGTACCTGGTGCCTGCTGCTCACTGTGAGCTGTGGGTCCTGGCTCTGTCTCCAACCCAGAGCCGCTTTCCCTGCAGACAGTATACTCTTAACCCCTTACTGCCCAAAACAATTACTATCCTCTTACACTGCATTCACACTCAGTGCTACCTTCCTGGCACCTACTTCACTCAATATGCACTCAGTGCTCCCTACTAGAGCACCTACCTCACTCAATATACACTCAGTGCTCCATATTAGAGCACTTACTCAATATACACTCAGTGCTCCCTACTACAGTACCTACCTCACTCAATATACACTCAGTGCTCCCTACTACAGTACCTACCTCACTCAATATACACTCAGTGCTCCCTACTACAGTACCTACCTCACTCAATATACACTCAGTGCTCCCTACTAGAGCACCTACCTCACTCAATATACACTCAGTACTCCCTATTAGAGCACCTACCTCACTCAATATACACTCAGTGCTCCATATTAGAGCACTTACTCAATATACACTCAGTGCTCCCTACTACAGTACCTACCTCACGCAATATACACTCAGTGCTCCCTATTAGAGCACCTACCTCACACAATATACACTCAGTGCTCCCTATTAGAGCACCTACCTCACACAATATACACTCAGTGCTCCCTACTACAGTACCTACCTCACATAATATACACTCAGTGCTCCCTACTAGAGTACCTACCTCACACAATATACACTCAGTGCTCCCTACTAGAGTACCTACCTCACACAATATATACTCAGTGCTCCCTATTAGAGCACCTACCTCACGCAATATACACTCAGTGCTCCTTACTACAGTACCTACCTCACTCAATATACACTCAGTGCTCCCTATTAGAGCACCTACCTCACGCAATATACACTCAGTGCTCCTTACTAGAGTACCTACCTCGCTCAATATACACTCAGTGCTCCCTACTAGAGTACCTACCTCACACAATATACACTCAGTGCTCCCTACTAGAGTACCTACCTCACCTTACACAATCTCAATGCCCTGTTCTAACCAGTCATACTTCATTTAACCCTCTATTTATTCTCTCTCTTCCTTTATTTCATTTTAGCTTTGAGAACTGATTTGCTCACAGTCCAATTAGATGGACGCTTTAGAGGTTTCTCTGTTCCTGAAGCTTTGTCCCTTCATCCTTCTGTCTCCCTGTCTCTCTCTGTCTGTCCCTGTTTCTCTCTGTCTCACTGTCCCTTCAACCCTCTGTCCCTCTATCCCTCTGTCTCTCTTTGTCCCTGTCTCTCTATCTCTCTTTGTCCCTGTCTCTCTGTCCCTCTGTCTCTCTCTGTCCCTCTGTCTCTCTCTGTCTCTCTCTGTCCCTGTCTCTATGTCCGTCTGTCTCTCTCTATCCCTCTGTGTCTCTTTGTCCCTCTGTCTCTGTCTGTCCCTATCTCTCTCTATCCCTGTCTCTCTGTCCCTCTATCCCTCTGTCTCTCTCTGTCCCTCTATCCCTCTGTCTCTCTTTGTCCCTCTGTCTCTGTCTCTCTCTGTCCCTGTCTCTCTCTATCCCTGTCTCTCTCTGTCCCTGTCTCTCTCTCTGTCCCCGTCTCTCTCTGTCCCCAGTCTCTCTGTTCCTGTCTCTCTGTCCCACTGTCTCTCAGTTCCTCTGTTCCTGATGCCCCGTCTCTCTCTATCCCTGTATATCTGAACCTGAATCTATCTGTCCTGACCTTGTCTCTCTGTCCCTCTCTCTCTTTCTCTGCCCCTCTGTCTCTCTATGTCCCTCTCTTTCCCCCTGTCTCTCTCTGTCCCCCTCTCTCTCTGTCCCAGTCTCTCTGTTCCAGTCTCTCTGTCCCTGTCTCTCTCTATCCCTCTGTCTCTCTTTGTCCCTCTGACTCTCTCTGTCCCTGTCTCTCTCTCTGCCCCCTGTCTCTCTCTGTCCCTGTCTCTCTCTGTCCGTGTCTCTCTCTGTCCCCGTCTCTCTCTGTCCCAGTCTCTCTGTTCCTGTCTCTCTCTGTCCCCATGTCTCTCTCTGTCCCCTTGTCTCTCAGTTCCTCTGTTCCTGAAGCCCTGTCTCTCTCTATCCTTGTATATCTGAACCTGATTCCATCTGTCCCGACCTTCTCTCTCTGTCCCTCTCTTTCCCCCTGTCTCTCTCTGTCCCTCTCTCTTTCTGTCCCAGTCTCTCTGTTCCAGTCTCTCTGTCCCTGTCTCTCTCTGTCCCTGTCTCTCTCTGTTCCCCTGTCTCTCTCTGTCCCTCTCTCTCTCTCTCTCTCTCTCTGTCCCTGTCTCTCTGTCCCTGTCTCTCTCTGTCCCCGTCTCTCTCTGTCCCAGTCTCTCTGTTCCAGTCTCTCTGTCCCTGTCTCTCTCTGGCCCTGTCTCTCTCTGTCCCTGTCTCTCTCTGTTCCAGTCTCTCTCTGTCCCTGTCTCTCTCTGTCCCTGTCTCTCTCTGTCCCCGTCTCTCTCTGTCCCAGTCTCTCTGTTCCAGTCTCTCTCTGTCCATGTCTCTCTCTGCCCCCCTGTCTCTCTCTGTCCCCCTGTCTCTCTCTATCCCTGTATATCTGAACCTGATTCTTTCTATCTGTCCTGACCTTGTCTCTCTGTCCCTGTCTGTCTTTCTGTCTGCCTCTGCATGTGCTGTCTTTCTGTCCTGTGTGCCAGTCCCTGTCTGTCCTATCCTAGTCTCTCCCCTAGTCCTGGGAACAGAGCGAGCCAGGCAATATCAGGTAAACCACAAGAAAATCCTCCATCTCTCCCCAGCAGGGGGCGTTTAATTGATCAGAGTTACATTGACACAGAATCCCTTACCTCACTTCTATCATATTGATCTGAACACACAGCCTCTGCCAGAACACTCCAACCATGACAAACGTACCAGCAACTCCTATCAAGCTCAGTCAGCCAAGAACACGCTTAACATGTCTGAATATAATGGAAGTTGCCGTCCAATATATTAATATTTATTATACATAGTCTGCAGTTTAGCCAGGGCCGCTCTATGTATTTGTGGGGCAGCAAGAAAGTAATTTGCTATTGTCCCCCACTGCTTACAAAGTACCCCAATATCGGTGAGTCCTAGTCTGATTTCATCGTCTAAATCTAGGATGGGCAACCTTCGGCACTCCAGATGATGTGGTCTATATCCCCCATAATGCTCTTACACCCATATTGCTGGCAAAGCATCATGGGAGGTGTAGTCCAAAACATCTGGAGTGCCGAAGGTTGCCTATGCCTGGTCTAAATAGTAAATATTCCGACGTTGTTGATGGTTATGAGAACGTTCATATTGGAGATATTGTAACTTTTAATGAATTGGGCAGATCACCTGAGTATTATTAAAGTATTTGTTGGGTAAATTATTTTCTGGTTCCTTGTTTTATCCCGTCTCACAGGTTCGAAATGAGCAATTAACTCACAGACAATTCAAAGGACACTATACTACCCTAGACACAGGCTATGCAACAAACAGGAAATTAGATACAGATAATTTAACAAAGGACTTTCTCACCTCAGATTTATTCATTGATCTCACAGTCACAGAGCCATTAAACTAGACAGATGAATTCAGAATAAATTAACCGGCACTTGTTGCCCACCGATCATCTGGTAGGAGTCCACTAAAAGTTAGACAAAAATCAGATTTACACCTGAAACTCCGTGGCAATCCCTGACGGAGATAACTGCAATAACAAAATAATGACGGGGTCATCTAGTAAGTTTGTCCATGGTGAAACCATTTGGTTTAGTCAATTAAACTCATATTTCGTCTATATGGTGTTTTGGTTGAGACAATTTTCGCGCATGCAGACAATTCAGGACCAGTGATTCAGATAAACTAAAACGGTGCAAAAATGTGTCATTGAGTGTACTGAAAAATATATACAAAATTTAAATAATATAATTTGTGTTCGGGGCTGTGGCGAAACCAACCTCGCCACTGTGAACTGGAGAAGCCTGGTTTCTCGCCTGCTCCCTTTGGACTATGGCCCTGCAGGTTAAACTGTTTATTTCCCCTGCAGAAAGGCTTATTTGTGTGATCTGAGTGCCATTCATCTAATAATGTGCACTCAGATCCCAGCTATCTGGGGATATGTGAAATGTCTGTGTGTTATGTGTAAAATGTGACTTTATGTATTTTAAAGTGTTTTGTGTCTTTTTGCAACCATGTGCTTAATGGAGTCTTGTGTCTGTCCTGGGAGATAATTGAATTACTTATCTCCAGGATAGAAGACTCTGAAACTGGTTTGGGCCAGAAAGCCATGCTTCATTTAGTCACAAAGGACTTTTTACTAACTTTTGAACCCCTGGTCTGATTTGTGCCATTTTTAATATGTTGTTCCCCTGAATGGATTGATTGTGATATGTAATTTTATGTGAATGTGATGTATGGTTTTAGAGTTATGAAAGTTGGGTAGAAAGTATGTTTTAACTGTATGTATAATTGAGTTTCCTCTCAGGATAAGGGGAGGGAATATGTGGGATGTAACTGTGATGTGATTGGTTGTTTTGTAGCCCTGTGGGCTGTACTATGTTTGTGGATTGGGAATAAAAGAGACTGTATGTGACAGTACAGGGAGTTCCTGTTTTAACCCTCAAAGTGAAGTGTCGTCTCATTATTGGGGGAAGGATTTTGTATGCTGTTCAGTTTGACTGCTAGGAGAGTAAACCTATTCGTATGGTTCCTATTCAACTGTCTACAGCATTCCTTATGCTTGAGAGAAGGTATACGCTTCTCTGGTTCGGTGGTTGTGGTGTCTGCTGCAGTGCTTGGAGTCCTCAGGAAGCGCTAGGAGCATCCTTTAACGGAGGTACCCAGTCGGGGTGCCAGGCGATCCGTTACATTGGTGGCAAGCGGTGGGATGGCGTCCTAGTGCGAGGTAAAGCAGCTCAGAGACACAGTTCGTTTGGATTTACAAATTGAGGGCAACGCTAGCACACGTGCAGCGACCCTGGGAGCAAAGGTATCCAGCGACTTGGAGCAGACAAGTATGGAAGGCTCTGGCGATGATTGGATGGCCGAGGTGAGGCAGCGAGTGGCCCAGTATGGGGATGATTTACCCATGGAGGTACGCCGGGTGATCTGGAACCAGGTCACGGCTGGGCGAAACACAAGGCTGGCCCGAGAATTCCGGCTGGCGAAAGAGAGAGAGTATGCTCAGCGGAAGGAGTGTTACAGCAGCCGAGTAGAGGCTGCATCCGAGGAGGCTAGCCGTCTCCCCCTGAGGCGGCCGCAGGAACCCAAAGTAGGGGTCCTCATAGACTGGTCCTGTGAGGAACCACAACAGGCATGTGGAGATGGGACCGGCCCAGATCCCCAGCAGCAGCCGGAGTTGCCAGGTGCGGAAGCAGGTGGTCCTTACTCACAAATGTTGAGGGACCTCACAGACTGGTCCTGGGCAGACCCACAGATGGCAGGTGGAGATGGGACGGCGGTCTCTCAACCGGCCCTACAGGGATGCTGGGCGGTCGGCCCAGATCTCCAGCGGCAGTATGTACCCCAGGGAGCTGAAGGTGCAGTCCTTCCTCCCCAGCAGCAGTGTGCACCCCAGGGAGCTGAAGGTGCAGTCCTTCCTCCCCAGCGGCAGTGTGTACCCCAGGGAGCTGAAGGTGCAGTTCTTCCTCCCCAGCGGCAGTGTGTACCCCAGGGAGCTGAAGGTGCCGTCCTTCCTCCCCAGCGGCAGAGTGTCCTGCAGGGAGCAGAGACCGTCAGTCTCGCACCCCAACCACAGGACAAAATAATGAAAGGGGAGACAGCTGGTCCCCCTCTCCACCAGCAGAGAGAGGAGCTTGTTACACCCTCTCTCCAGCGGCAGCCTAACCCAGCAAGGGGAGATGTTACACCCCCCAACATGTGTGTAGGTAGTTGTTACTGTGCGGTGCGAACCAATGCAATCATAATTACATTTTCCCGATTTCCCCCCAATTAAAACCAAGAGACATAAGTGTGGTATAAAACAGGCCACAGCTTTATTTATAATAACAAGCATAAATAAATCAACCAATAATTTACTCGAGAACTTGTCCTTGCCAACCGACCCATAATAACTCTAGAGTACCCCCTTCCAGGGTACCTGCCCTCCCCCCTCGTCCAAGATAACAGGCCTTTTACCTTGGCCTTCCAATACCCCATGCCAACCCCTGGCCGCCTTTTACTGGCACGGGGGGCACGCCCAACTACCACAACTCTCCGAGGTTAGGGGAGGGACCAGACCCAGCATTCCTTCTTCCAGTGTACTCGTTTTCCAACTGGTTTGGCAAGGACCATACCCGCCACTAGCGCCTGCTGCATTTAAGCCTAAATCAGCTGGCGCGACTCCCCACCAACGCCATGGCCTGCTCTAACGCGTCCTGTAGCGCCAGATTAAATAAATCTAAACCCACATCCGTGAGATGAACCCCATCTGGGCGAAAATAGATCGCCGCTTCCTTTTCAAATATCCGGTGTCGCACTGTGACACCCCCAACCCCGAGTACAAATTTGGACACCCTCTTGTTGATTTTAACCCTGCAGCGCTCAATCGCCCCCTGATCCCTCGCGCGGTGCCAATAGTTCCTAGATACTATACCTGACCAGACTAAGCAGAGCTGTGGGAAAAGGACTAGCAAGCGCGCCAAATCCCTTCTAATGAGCTCACTAAGCCCCCAAGCAGGCAGCGCCCCAAGATCGTTTCCCCCCAGGTGTATCACCAATACATCAGGGGCCCCCAACAATGTGGCTAACTTTAACACCTCCGGCAAGAGCTGGCCCCAGCGCATGCCCCGAAAACCGAACCATCGGACCTCAGCCAGCTCCCGGGGAATTCCAAGTCGCGTCCCACCCGGGCGTACCCCTGCCCGCAGGTGGGCCCAGTAGATATACGAATGCCCAATCAGCCAGATCCGTCGGCCGGGCCCTGCGGAGAAAACACAAGGGGGGCACCCATCAAACGCGTGGGCCGGATATAAGAACGAAACCTCCCAGATTCCCATCTCCCAATCCTCTGAATCACTTGATCAGAGAAACCCAACCGAGAAGCTTCAGTAGCTGCCCCAATCCGGAAGGAATGACCCCCAAATTCACCACTCGGGATTCCCAGCATATCGAGTGCCAAGCGAAATACCCGGAGGAATTGATAACGAGACAGGTAAGTACCATCCTCGTGCATTAACAACGGACCCGCAAGACTCGGGCGTATGGAGCAGTAGGACTGAAACGCAGAGGCTGGGCAAACAGACGAATTAGGGATGGTGCGAAGGGTAACCCAGCGACCCTTTCCAACAACGTCAGTTTTAGACCGTCGTATCAAGAAACGCACCGCACCATCCGAGAGGAACACATCGTGAAATAACAAACCCCCCGGAATCCCCCTGCTAGGGCTGATTAGTTCCCCAATCCGGAGGGCCCCAAAAAAGGCAAAAATAAAGGCCAACCGAAATAAACTGGCTTCATAAGCAGAATAACATATCTGCGGAAGCACTGAGGCAATTCCTAGCAGCAATGCCCCTGAAACCGGCCAAGAGAATCCTGCCCACGAGGGCCCCTACGCCAACCACGCATCGCAAGTTTAACCAAGAAATCCTTAGTGACATCCGGCACCCGAGTTAAGTTAAACCAGAAACTAAGACCGGAAAGCTTCCCAGAAACAGTAGCCGGAGAACACCCGCAAGCCTCCCAGAACCAAAGCAAATGTAACAAACCTTGAACTCGTTCCGCCGGGGAAGCGTAGCCTCCATGATCCTGCTCAAGAGCAACCCATTCCCCCCAAGCCTTACCATACCGGACCCATGTCGCCTCAGACACCGAGGACCGTATCCATTCCCTTATCCGCTCAGGCCAAGGGACCATAGTTCTCCGGGACAGGGGAGGCCTTCCAAGTCTGCTCCCGGAGCAGCTTTCCGAAACACCTGCCATTGAAAGCGAGAAAGAGAGTCAGCCGTGGTATTCATGACCCCAGGAATATGCACAGCACGGCACGTTATGTTCAGAGACAAGCATCGCAAAACCAATTGACGCAATAGCCTAACCACCGGAGGGGAAGAGGCCGTCAAGTTATTGATGGCCTGAACCACACCCAGGTTATCACAGTGGAAGACGACGCGCCTGTCTTTGAGCTCCATCCCCCATAAGTGAACAGCCACCAAGATGGGGAAGAGCTCCAAGAACGCCAAGTTCTTGGTAAGGCCTGAATCGACCCACGATACAGGCCACGGCTCTGCGCACCTATGAGGCCCCAGGATTGCCCCAAAGCCAGAGGAACCCGCAGCGTCTGTAAACAAGTGAAGCGCGGCATTCGAAACCTCAGGCTGCTGCCAATAAGACCTTCCATTGTAAGTTTCAAGGAAAACAGCCCAGACTACCAGATCATCCCTGAGCGCCTTGGTTAAGCGGATGAAATGTAAGGGCTTCGAAATTGCAGCCGTGGCAGCCGCCAGGCGCCTGTTGAATACTCTGCCCATAGGCATGATCCGACAGGCAAAGTTCAGCTTGCCTAAGAGGGATTGAAGGCGTCGAAGAGTGATCTTTCGCAAGGAGCCCGCTTCCCGCACAGACCCCCGTAAGTCCACCAGTTTGTCCACTGGGAGCCGACATTCCCCGATAACTGAATCAATCTCAATTCCCAGGAAACACAGGCACGTGGAAGGGCCAACTGTCTTGTCGGGTGCCAGAGGCACACCAAACCCAGAGGCCACATCCGCCAATGACTGCAAAATATGTGCGCAGGTTGAGGAGTGCGCGGGACCAACACACAAAAAATCGTCTAGGTAATGAAGGAGGGAGTTGTGACCAGACTCCATTCTCACCACCCATTCAAGAAAGGAACTAAAACATTCAAAGTAAAAGCAGGATATCGCACAGCCCATCGGGAGGCACATGTCCACATAGTAATGCCCCTCAAAGTAGCAACCTAAGAGGTGATGACACCCCGGGTGAACTGGCAAAAGACGAAAAGCAGACTCGATGTCTGCTTTTGCCATGAGTGCCCCCGATCCGGCATCCCTGACCATACAAACCGCAGCATCAAATGAGGCGTAAGAAACACGGCATAATTCTGATGCAATGTCATCATTTACAGAACCCCCTTGGGGGTGCGATAAGTGATGAATGAGCCGAAATTTTCCCTGTTCTCTCTTGGGTACAACGCCTAATGGCGACACCCGGAGATCAGGGAGAGGAGATTCCCGAAAAGGGCCTGCCATACGCCCCAAAGCCACTTCTTTAGCCAACTTGTCCCTGACCACCCCAGGGTGGTCATAGACCGAACGCAAATTCCGGCATACCTTTGACGCCGGACGATGTTGATGGGGAATCCAAAAACCAAACGAAAAACCTTCCAGGAGTAAGGCAGCTGCCTTTTTATTTCTATAACGTTTTAACCACGGTTGCATCGCGCCGACGCCCACTGGCGTCCTCGCCCTTAGAGCCCATGGCGTCACCCTTGTCGCCAGTCCTGCCCCGCTTAAAGCATTTGGAGGCGGGGTGCGATCCGCCGCACCCAGAGCACTCGTGCTTGAAACGACAACCCGTGCCGAATTTACATTGCCCGTCGTTATACTGCCAGCAGCAGCCCGTTCGACGCTGATTGGCCGACGCAGTGGTCGCAGACCCTGCGCCGGCCCCCCCGAGAAAGGACGAGAGGCCCCCTTGATGCGATGCCGGGCGGGTCATGATGGCCAACCACAAGCCGATGTCCATCTGGTCCCAACTCAACGATGGGCGGACCGCTATGCGCTGGCGAAACTGCTCATCATAGCGCCACCAGCCTAATCCGCCATAGGTCCGGCACGCGTTCCATATCGTATCCTGATAGCAAAAGAGGGATGAGCATTTATTGGGGGACTTCTCGCCTATCACACTCGCCAGGATAGAAAAAGCCCTGATCCAATTACCAAAAGTTTTTGGTATCTTCCGATACCTAAACTTCTCCTTCTCCTTTTCGGAGTCTTTTGCCGCAGGATCAACACGAGGCAGATCCTCCATAGGGAGTAAGGAAAATATTTCAACGAATTCCCCTTTCTCTATCTTGGTGCGCAATTCCGGAGTCAAATGGAGACCTAGAGGGCCTGACCAGCACATGTAAGCCGCCCCATGCGCAGCGGGGGCTACCCCCGACCCCGAAGATGCTGCGGCGTCATCCGAGGATCCTTTGGATGGTTCAAGTTCCGCCACTGGAGGAACTGGCACCACAGGGCCCCTGGGCCCTGCGGGGGCAGCAGAGGGCAATGCTACAACCCCTGAAAGGTCAGAACCACCAGCAGCCGCCCACCCTGACCGCAGCTGATCGTCAAGGGCTAAAGGGGGCTGCAGTCCAGGACGATGACCCTGCTCCAGAGACTGTAAAACTTGTCTCATGGTTTGTATTAAAGCGTCCCATTGAGGTAAGACCCCTGCACCAATACCCCTTAAGGCATCCCCCGATAAACCAGCGTACTCACCAGAGGCAATGGAATGTGACTGCAGCTGCGGCGACCCCATAACCCGGTCCACAGGTTGCGGCGGAACCACGGGAGCTGTAACCGCAGAAGGGACTGCACCAGCGCCAGCGTCAGAGAAACGCACCCGACCAGGGACACTCTGTGAAGAAAGTAAAGGTGAAAAGGAACCCAACCCTCCCACACCCACCGTGAAAGTACCTGGAGAGGCGGATGGTAAAGTAACAGACGAGGGCCAGGAAGGGTGGAATGGGACCCGTCAAGGAGGGTGCCCGGATCAGGCCCAGGATGATGGGGAGGGACAGGTAAACCATGATGGACCCCCACCCTGAGAGGGCCCGCAGATGGGGCAGACAGTGAGCCAAGGGCAGGACCAGGAGTACCAGGGAGGATCCCTGACACAAGGGGGCAGGTGAGGGGGAGGGGTGGAGTGATGGGGCAGAGACAGTGGGAAGAGGGGAAGTGCCAACCCCAGAGGGACCCACTGTAGGTGGGGTGGCATTATAAGAAGTGCCAGGAGCAGGCCCAGGGGAGGCAGGGAAGGAGGGCAGAGCAGGAGGGGAGCTGCTGTGGGGGTGAAGTGACACAGATGTCTTCCCATGGCCCCCAGACCCCCCCCCCCGGAAACGACCCTGCCGACCTGCGGCCTACTCACCCGACCGGAGGAGTGGGTTAGCAACCCACGGGTCACGGGAGCCGTATGCCGGGAAGCTCTGGTTGCTGGAGCCCTCCCGAACGCCGGTCTCGCCGCCACCCTCCTCAATGCCCGCGAGACCGGCGGGGGAGGTGTGTGAGAGGCAGCGTGGGCCGCATCAGACCGCCGCGCGGCCACCTGCCAGCCTCCCCGAGCCCTGCTCGGGGAGGAAGTGCCAGGAGTGGGGGAGGCCTCGCCGGCCGCGGCCACCTGGGAACTGGCGCCCGGCCACAGGGCTCCTGCTCCTACCCCTCACCCGACCCTCCCGCGAGGGGCTATACCGGGTAGGGGGGCGTGCACGGCGGCGCTGAACGCTGGGGCTGGAGACAGAGGGAACAGCGACCCAGCAGCACCCTGCAGCCGCGCCAGCTGGGACTGCAGGTGAAGTCCCCCATCTTGAAGGGCCTCAGCCCTGAGGGCAGACAAGATGGCTTCAATGTCCATGCCCTGGCCGTGAGACAAGCAGTGGTAACAGGCAGCAAGGAGGGAAGATGTTACCAGCCGTTTATTCTAAGATGGCTGAGGTAAGGGACAAAATGACTGCCCTTTATATGACCCCACCCCACCCCTATCCTAAGTGACACCCCCCACATGTGACACCTACACTCACCACACCCACACATGCCTCCTATCCGGCTAGCTTTTCAGCCCGCCTCCTCTGGGCCTGTGCAGATGGGACTGTAGTCTCTGCACTTACAGCACAAGGGGTAGGGACAGTCGGTCCTGTTCCCCAGCCACAGAGCGGTGTATCCAGAGGGGAGACAGTTGGTCTCTCCCTCCCACAACCAGGCTCCCACCAGGCTACTTCCGTGGTAGCACTGGCATCAGGGCAGAGTACCGCTGGTCTCTGCCCACTCAGCAACCCACCAAGGCAGCCTAACAGTTGCCCACACAGTCGTGGTGAGGCACCTGGACATGAACAAAGTTTTCCTCTACCCAGGTGTAGTAACCAGTTATTGTGGGTGGGCTGTACTGCTGTTTCTGTTTTGTGGGTGGGTTGCTGGACTAACCAGGGCACTGACCGGCAGGAGGTCAGATACCCTGTTAGTCTGATTGGTAAAGGGGAGAAGTGTGGCGAAACCAACCTCGCCACTGTGAACTGGAGAAGCCTGGTTGCTCGCCTGCTCCCTTTGGACTATGGCCCTGCAGGTTAAACTGTTTATTTCCCCTGCAGAAAGGCTTATTTGTGTGATCTGAGTGCCATTCATCTAATAATGTGCACTCAAATCCCAGCTATCTGGGGATATGTGAAATGTCTGTGTGTTATGTGTAAATGTGACTTTATGTATTTTAAAGTGTTTTGTGTCTTTTTGCAACCATGTGCTTAATGGAGTCTTGTGTCTATCCTGGGAGATAATTGAATTACTCTCCAGGATAGAAGACTCTGAAACTGGTTTGGGCCAGAAAGCCATGCTTCATTTAGTCACAAAGGACTTTCCCTTAACTTTTGAACCCCTGGTCTGATTTGTGCCATTTTTTTAATATGTTGTTCCCCTGAATGGATTGATTGTGAATATGTAATTTTATGTGAATGTGATGTATGGTTTTAGAGTTATGAAAGTTGGGTAGAAAGTATGTTTTAACTGTATGTATAATTGAGTTTCCTCTCAGGATAAGGGGAGGGAGTATGTGGGATGTAACTGTATGTGATTGGTTGTTTTGTAACGCCCTGTGGGCTGTACTATGTTTGTGGATTGGGAATAAAAGAGACTGTATGTGACAGTACAGGGAGTTCCTGTTTTAACCCTCAAAGTGAAGTGTCGTCTCATTATTGGGGGAAGGATTTATTGTATGCTGTTCCAGTTTGACTGCTAGGAGAGTAAACCTATTCGTATGGTTCCTATTCAACTGTCTACAGCATTCATATGCTTGAGAGAAGGTATACGCTTCTCTGGTTCGGTGATTTTGGTGTCTGCTGCAGTGCTTGGAGTCCTCAGGAAGTGCTAGGAGCATCCTTTAACGGAGGTACCCAGTCGGGGTGCCAGGCGATCCGTTACAGGGGCCATTCCAGTATAGTATGAAATAGCGAGTGAGTATACTTATCACCATAATAATAAAAGTCGGTAGAGGTGTGCCAAACCGACGTGTGTGGTAAGCCTGTAAATAAGTGGGCAAAGAAGGAATACCCATTTAGTGTTATCAAAGATATTTATTAAGAAAACACAAGACATGGAGTTAGCGTCTTACGATGACATATCACAAATGCATTTCTTTATTCCTGTGTTGGCTGAGGTATGCGTTGTTGGTGGGGTAGTACTGAATAAGTACCTCGTGACCCCTCTGGCTGGTCTTAGTTGATGGTAAGTCAATACGTAGTGACCCTGTATTTGTACAGGTTAGAGTACCGTAGGCAAAGCCTGGAATCGTGTTACCCTGTGATGGTAAATTCTCTGGTCGCGGGAACCATAAAAGCAAAGTACATGGCGGTTTTGAGAATGGTGTTTGTAACTGAAAACATGTGGTGTTGAATGCCCAGGAGATTTAACTCAATAGTGTTGTGTGACATTTATTTTGATGGGGCAAAAATGGTGAAAACTCCCCAATGTTGTATTCTTGAACCAGTTGTAAGGTGGTGATGTGACCTGACCTTCAATATATGCCGTAAGCTCCATCATAGCAGTGTGAGTATTCTTTGAGGGGCAACTGTGTAAATTCTTGCTGTGACTTAGCAACTCTTCTATTCCAAAGGTAATTTTGGGGTTGGGGAGTGATCGTGGCTATTGGTGAGGTAGTTTTAAGGGACCTCGTGAACGCCTGAAACTGACTAGATAACAGGTCAGCAGCTGTATGTATATGCCTGGAACATGGTAACATACCAGATAAAATTAGGTGACCGGCTGCTAAATATAGCAGTTTCTTTTTACTCCTACTTGATCTGTGAATAAAATCCACATTTTAGTGGCTGTCCCCGAGCCAGCAATCATATTTTTCACCCAACTCCAAATCACAAATTATATTAAATTGTCCGTGGTCCATTTAATTTGTTTTATGTTTCAGTCATGTGGTGATTGATGGCTATGGAATTCAGATCGGTCTTATATGTTTTGAAAAAATTTCTCTTTTTAATGGCACAAGTGAGCAAAAATCATGTTTAGACCTGAGCAGGGATTTACTGAAAGGCAGGCTACTGAGTATCTCTGAGCTTTTGTCCGTCCTCAGAGTTCTCATATTCTGTATTTGTACCAATACACACTGCCAGACACACACTGTGATTTTGTGACTGTATCTGTCAATGTATGTGTGTCTCTGTACCTCAGTGTATTTGTGTGTGTGTATGTGCGTGTATAAGAGTGTGTATGTATATGTGTGCACTGAGTGTGTAAATGGGCATGTATTAAAGTGTATGTACGCGTGTGTGCATCAGTGTGTGTATGTGCTCACATATATTTGTATACAATATTGGTGTATAATACAAGTGGCACTCAAGCAAAATTGCAGCTGGGATACACTGTTGGATTAACCACGTAAAACTCACCACAAAAGAAACAAAAAATATACAATAGTGTACAGCGCATAAAATGTATTCTCAGTGTGTCCCAGTAGTCCTAAACAATATAAAAAGTACATAGATTGTGTGTATATATATACCCTCTGTTCTGTAGTAGATGTCACTGCAGAAAAAAACTAAATACTTTCATAAGGCAATATAGTTTCAATAATATATATAACAATCACACTAGGAATTCTCTAGTTGTCACACTCACATTTTTCTGAGCCTGTCTATATAACTGGCTCAGGTAATATAGCTTGTGGTGTGATGCTTGTGTTCCACTGGAATATTAGAGGTAAATGGATTGTGGCAAACCTAGCCACTTGGACATTATTTCTGTACTGTCCCTTTAAGGGTTGCCGGTATGGGGTTCCTATTGTGTGTTCCAGCATGTATTGTAATGCAATGTTAATGATGTATTGCATGCCTGGGCTATCTGCCGAACGCAGATAGCTGATTTCCCTTCGTTTCACGAACGGCACCTTTGCGGGTCGTTCGGGAACCGAACAAAATATCCTTTAATAGCCCACACACTTAGAGGCTCTCCTGGGTGGCCGCCGTTCGGCTACCGACCATGCGGCGGTCGGCCATCTTGGATCCTTTGTTCCCTCAGCGATGTTTGGTCGTCGAGCGCGTGGTACTAAAAACGGCTACTCGACGGCGCGAACTCCGCTGAACCTCCAGACCGTTCGGGAGGTCCGGGACATTCGGTATTTTATTCCCTTATCTGTAATCGGTGTTTTCAGGCTATGTGTTAGTGAATGTGTTTTTCGTGCGGCGTTCGGTTGTTTTAGCTGGGATCTGAGCGGTAATCTCACGAATGATGCGCTCAGACCCCAGCTATCTACCGAATGTCCATTCGTTTAAATAACCCAGATATTCATGAAGTTATTGAATTTAATATGAATTGTGAGTTCTGCTGCACGGAGGGATAATCCACTTAACGGTATATTCCAGTGGGAGGATCCCTCTCGTGCAGCAGTGCCTGATGGGAGAAATGTCCTGTATTGTAAGTCCCCCATGTAGTCCCCTCTGGGAATGCCCCTGGGAGGGGACTCAGGAAACCCCTTGCATGGGGACTTGTATAAATTGTGGAGCTGAATTAAAAGACCTCAGTTGACTCCCAGCCTATGTGTCGTCTAGTTCTTGGGAAAGAAGGGTTACTGCAGTGCTGTTTGGATTATTGTATGCTGATTCCCTGGATTATCCTTTGTTGTTCCTGTTACCCAGCAGAGATATCGTGGATTATACTGCCTCTCCCCTACATGGATCCTCAATTGTAAGAAATGGGAGATGCACAACCAGTTAGGATAAAAGTCAAAAACATTTATTACAAATAAATATAAAAACCTTGCATTAAGGTAGCTGGTGTGTTACAATCCATAATCATAATAGGCACAACACTTTTCAACCTTCAGAGAGGTCTTCCTCAGGTGAAATCTACCTGGCAACTAATCTAACAGGTTTATATGCCCTGATACTAGCTATTGGTAATACAAAACAGGTGTAATCATCTTAAAATATTGTCAGGAACTTCCATATAAGGTCCGAACCGGATGTAAGATTGCCTCTCCCAATATGGCATCCCGTCCGGTCTCGGCCATACATGGGAGAAAATTCCACACATAAAATGTCCGTATGAGTTATTTGATGCGTAGAATTTTGATTGGCGGTCCTTCAGTGCTCGTTTTCTATGTAGCCGGTCCTTTCAGCTCTGATGTGTGTATATTTGTGTGTGTGTGACCCAAGTGGCAACATGGCTGCAATGTGAGGAGGACACTGTATGGGTAATGTCATGATAAAGTGTTTAATAAAGCTGTGGCCGTTGCCCTTATCCACTAAAAGGTGTCCAGTGTATTATTTGGGGGCAACGGTGGGGATGGAATATGGGTCAGCAGTCATGTGACAACATATGCAATATACATAGTGATAGGGATTTATATTTATATACAGGGCCGGCACAACTGCTAAGCAAGCTTGGCAGTGGCCTAAGGTGCATCAGCCCAGGGGGTGTAGTCCCAGGTGAGCTTCAGGAAGGGTGCGCACCGCACATTGTTCTCCCTTCTGCTGGTCACAGAGGAAGTGCTCGAAGGTAGTGCCAAACAGCTTCCAGTCAGGCCAGGTAGACAAAACAGAAGATCTGGCCCTGGGGGGACAAAGAGGGACTGGGGGCAAAGAGACACACAGACAGCTGGGGGGGGCAAAGAGACAGCCAGAGGGGCTAGGGGGATAAAGAGACACACAGATGTGTGTGGAGACAAAGAGACACACAGTGGGGCTGGGGGGATGACAAAGAGACACACAGTGGGGCTGGGACGACGACAAAGAGACACACAGAGGTTGTGGGGAGACAAAGAGACACACAGAGGAACAGAGGGGCTGGAGGGGAGAAAGAGATCCACAAAGGTGCTGGGGGAAACATCGCACAGAGGGATTTGGGAAGGGAAAAAAAGACACACTAAAGACTTGGGGGGAAAAGAGACACATTAAGGGGTTGGGGAAGGAAGAGGCGCACAAAGTTCCCACAAGAACAAATACATTAAGGCGTATACTATACATTAAGCTGTAGTTGTTATGGTGACTATAGTATCCCTTTAAGCTTTGCTTTCCAGGGCACCCACAATACTTGGATTCTGGGTGTTTTTTTCTGCAAACTGCTTGGTAGTGAAGAGGGTCTTAAAAATGACATTACTAACATTTTTTTATCTTTTTTTGGAAGATTGAATCTCATCCATGTTTTCCATATAGCAACCAGTTCCATGTGAGGACTATTCGTACAAGGCAAAGACCATAGATGACGAGGATACAGTACCTAACACCAGATTGTTCTCAACAAACCATCTCCTCTCATCAATAACTCCTTCCCTGTTTTCACAAGGTGAAGCCTGATAAATGCTGCTTAGTGATCTGAATCACACTGCGATCACTCACAGCCAGCTTACTCCACCGACAGTGTTCTTTCATAGATCGTGTGCTGTTTGTAAAATTATAAAGATCGTGTACAGAATATTTTACCTCTATATAAAAACAGGGATAGTGCAGCTGAGAGCACCCAGCCGGCCCATTGAGTCTCCCAGTCAGGAAATCCTGCATTGATTTCACATTTTTTCCTAACCAATTTTGCTTTTTTATTTTCCAGATAACCTTTCTGGATTACTTTACTGTTTTAGACTTCTTCGTCTTAGGTACCACTCTCACGATATCAGTGTCAGCCTTTAATGCGTCTAGTGGGGGCAATTCTAGGTGTCTTCACCTTTTCTATATCACTATCAGCTGAAAGGCTATTCCAGGTATCTATTACCCTTCTATATCACTGTTACTGTTCAAACTGGAAGGCTATTCCAGGTATCTACTACTCTTTCTATATCACTGTTACTGCTCCCATTGGAAGGCTATTCAGGTATCTACTACCCATTCTATATAACTGTTACTGCTCCCACTGGAAGGCTATTCCAGGTATCTACTACCCTTTCTATATCACTGTTACTGCTCCCGCTGGAAGGCTATTCAGGTATCTACTACCCTTTCTATATCACTGTTACTGCTCCCACTGGAAGGCTATTCCAGGTATCTACTACCCTTTCTATCACTGTTACTGCTCCCACTGGAAAGCTATTCCTGGTATCTACTACCCTTTCTATATCACTGTTACTGCTCCCACTGGAAGGCTATTCCAGGTATCTACTACCCTTTCTCTATCACTGTTACTGCTCCACTGGAAGGCTATTCCAGGTATCTACTACCCTTTCTATATCACTGTTACTGCTCCCACTGGAAGGCTATTCCAGGTATCTACTACCCTTTCTATATCACTGTTACTGCTCCCACTGGAAGGCTATTCCAGGTATCTACTACCCTTTCTATATCACTGTTACTGCTCCCACTGGAAGGCAATTCCAGGTATCTACTACCCTTTCTATATCACTGTGACTGCTCCCACTGGAAGGCTATTCCAGGTATCTACTACCCTTTCTATATCACTGTGACTGCTCCCACTGGAAGGCTATTCCAGGTATCTCCTCCCCTTACTATATCACTGTTACTGCTCCCACTGGAAGGCTATTCCAGGTATCTACTACCCTTTCTATATCACTGTTACTGCTCCTACTGGAAGGCTATTCCAGGTATCTACTACCCTTTCTATATCACTGTTACTGCTCCCACTGGAAGGCTATTCCAGGTATCTACTACCCTTTCTATATCACTGTTACTGCTCCCACTGGAAGGCTATTCCAGGTATCTACTACCCTTTCTATATCACTGTTACTGCTTCCAATAGAGGAGCGTTGCTATGGGATTAGAGTGTCCCTCTGTGGATTAGGTGGCGGTATTTTTCCAGTTATGCTGTGGTCGCTGTGGGAGTGGATGTCAGCAAGCTGATCTCTTTACTCTACTCTTGTATAGGGGTAGCAGATTCCAGAGATAGCTGAGTCCCTGTATTATATCCCACGTAGAGCATCTCCTTTCTATCACTCGTATAATCATTGGCTCCAGCCTCATTCAGCACCAAACATGAGATAAGAAACCGCGGAGTCAGCAAAAAAATTATCTGAGATCACCACTTCCTGACAGCGCTATCGTAAACACGCCGAGATGGAATTCCCATCCGGAGACATTCTGTTTAATTAGCAAACATGTTGTTTCTTATTTTATGTAATCCGTCCTGCATTCCAGTCAAAAAATAGAGCAGAAATATCCGGCCTGTGACATGCCTAGGGCAGGACAGGCAAAGCCTCATGGGATATGTAGTTCTGCAACTATTTGAGATCTGCTTTTTTGGCCATCTGTAGAAAGGCATTATTATATGAGCCAAGGACATCGCTCTCGTAACAATATAATAAAGTATAAAGATTTGGGCACCAACGTGCAAGAGGAAGGTGTGTTTGGCTAGGTAGGTGTGTCAAAGTCTTGGAATGTTTAATTTTCATATGTACATGTTTCTCGTGGTTTTAAAGTAATACTCCAAATACCATAAAAATTAAAGCTCGCTCCACTGGTGTCATACTATGGTAAGTCATCAATCCATTTTGACAACTTACCTGGAGTCTGCGCGGCACCGGTCGCGGGAGCTTCCATTAGATCAATGCAGGGAGAGTCCAACTGGTAAGTTGTCAAACTATTCACAAATGGTCTGACAACGTCCTTTATAAGAGGGTCAGGGCATACTACGCACCATAACCACTACAGCGGGCTACAATAGTTACGGCCCTTCCAGTATTCCTTGCACTGCTTATTTTATTAACTCCAATTTGCAATTTCTTTGTCATTTCTCCTCATTTACCACTTTAGTGCGTAAACCCTGAAATGCTATTTTCACCTATTACAAGGTGAGCATGATGGAACTAACACTCCATGTGAATAGATGTTCCAGCACTCCAATCTCTGGATAGGTAATTTTAACCAAATATGGCCTATCGGAAATATTGTCATTGGTCGTAAAATTCTTCAGTGTCACCATATACTTGAATAGTGACCAGACATGGGGTATCTGTGTAAAACATAAAAAAAAAAACTGTTTAAACATTTTATTGACAGAAACCAAGTTAGTTTTATGACATTACCATGGTGCTAGTAACTAACTCTTTACTAGTAAAACTAACTCAGTGACCCATTCTTCACTAGTAAAATAACTCAGTGACCCATTCGTCACTAGTAAACTAACTCAGTAACCATTCTTCTTTAGTAAACTAACTCAGTGACCCATTCTTTACTAGTAAAACTAACTCAGAGACCCATTATTCACTAGTAAACTAACTCAGTGACCCATTCTTCACTAATAAACTAACTCAGTGACCTATTCTTTACTAGTAAACTAACTCAGTGACCCATTCTTCACTAGTAAACTAACGCAGTGACCCATTCTTCACTAGTAAACTTACTCAGTGACCCATTCTTCACTAGTAAACTAATTTAGTGACCCAATCCTTACTAGTAACTTAACTCAGTGACCCATTCTTCACTAGTAAACTAACTCAGTGACCCATTCTTCACTAGTAAAACTAATGCAGGGACACATTCTTTACTAGTAAACTAACTCAGTGACCCAATCTTCACAGGTAAACTAATTCAGTGACCCATTCTTTACTAGTAAACTAACCCAGTGACACATTCTTTACTAGTAAACTAACTCAGTGACCCATTCTTCACTAGTTAACTAACCCAGTGACCCATTCTTCACTAGTAAACTAATTCAGTGACCCATTCCTTATTAGTATACTAACCCAGTGACACATTCTTTACTAGTAAACTAACTCAGTGACCCATTCTTCACTAGTAAACTAATTCAGTGACCCATTCTTTACTAGTAAACTAACCCAGTTACCCATTCTTCACTAGTAAACTAAGTGACCCATTCTTCGCTAGTAAACTAACTCAGTGACCCATTCTTCACTAGTAAACTAATTCAGTGACCCATTCTTCACTAGTAAACTAATTCAGTGACCCATTCTTCACTAGTAAAACTAACTCAGTGACCCATTCTTTACTAGTAAACTTACTCAGTGATCCATTCTTCACTAGTAAACTAATTCAGTGACCCATTCTTTACTTGTAAATTAACTCAGTGACCCATTCTTTACTAGTAAACTAACTCAGTGACCCATTATTCATTAGTAAAACTAACTCAGTGACACATTCTTTACTAGTAAACTAATTCAGTGACCCATTCTTTACTAGTAAACTAACCCAGTGACCCATTCTTCACTAGTAAACTAACTCAGTGACCCATTCTTCGCAAGTAAACTAATTCAGTGACCCATTCTTCACTAGTAAAACTAACTCAGTGACACATTCTTTACTAGTAAACTAACTCAGTGACCCATTCTTCACTAGTTAACTAACTCAGTGACCCATTCTTCACTAGTAAACTAATTCAGTGACCCATTCCTTACTAGTAAATTAACTCAGTGACCCATTCTTCACTAGTAAACTAACTCAGTGACCCATTCTTCACTAGTAAAACTAATGCAGGGACACATTCTTTACTAGTTAACTAACTCAGTGACCCATTCTTCACAAATATATTCGGGGCCAATACAAACCATTGTGTGGAAATCTATTCACAAACTGGACTTTACATAGGACAAGAGGCCATGCGTTTAGACTGGAAGAAAGAAGATTTCGTCTAAGGCAAAGGAAAGTTTTTTTTTACTGTCAGAACAATCAGGATGTGGAATTCTCTGCCTGAAGAAGTGGTTTTATCAGAGTCCATACAGATGTTCAAACAGCTACTAGATGCATACTTGCAAAAACAGAATATTCAAGGCTATAATCTTTCAGTGTAGGGTAATAACTGCTTGATCCAAGGATAAATCTGACTGCCATTCTGGGGTCAAGAAGGATTTTTTTTCCTAGCTTGTTGCAAAATTGTGCTTCAAACTGTTTTTTTTGCCTTCTTTTGGATCAACAGCAAAAAACAAATGTGAGGAAGGCTGAACTTGACGGACGTAAGTCTCTTTTCAGCTATGTAACTATGTAAACTAACTCAGTGTGACATTATTTATAAGTAAAGTAATGTGGCGAAACCGACCTTGCCACTGGGCACTGGAGAAGCCTGGTTGCCCGCCTGCTCTCTCTGGACTATGGCCCAGCATTAGAAACCTTTATTTTTCCCTGCAGAAAGGCTTGTTCGTGCCTTTCTGCCCGGGCGTTCGGTAGATTGAATCTACTGAACAAACTCACGAATGAACGGACTACCTGGGTAAGGAGTGTGCCAGTCATTTACCTCCCAGAAGCTGCGGTTAAGCTTAATTGACCAACGCTGGGTGGCCGCTGTTCGTATAGCCGAACACATGGCAGCGGCCATCTTAAACTCCCGAACGGCCAGCGGTGTTCAGCTCCAAAACTGTGGAACTCAAAACGGACAGTTAAACTCACGAACACCGCTAAACTGCCGACATCCCTTCTCCTGCAATCACACGAACGCTGGTTCATTCGCCACTTTCAATGTGTGAACAGTGCTACCCCATTGAACTGTATATATGTGAACTGAGCACCATTCGGTAATAATGTGCGCTCAGATCTTAGCTATCTGGGGATATGTTGAACGTATATGTTTTATGCAGTAGTTATAACAGTGTGTATTTGTATGTGTTTTTACTGCCATGGTGTTCAATGGAGTTTTGCCTCTGTCCTTGGAGATAATTGGATTACTTCCCAATTATCTCCAGGATAGAGAGGAGCGATTATAACGTACCTGTGGAAGTGTTTACTGTTAAACTGTTTCTATTGGTCAGTGTACACTTTGTGTCCCAGTCTTCCACCAGGTCCCCTATGGTAGTGTCCACCTGGTGGGAGACCTGCATAAATACCGGGCAGGTAGCTCAGATTAAACAGACCACTGCTTGACCCTCAACACGGAGCCTTGTCTCATTCTTCGGGGGATTTATTGTATGCTGTTTCCACTTCGACTGCTAGGAGTGTAAACCGCTCATTCGGCTGTTTGAAGCATTCATATGGTTCCAGTTCGGCTGTTTTGACAATTCGTATGTTTTCCTGTTCGGGAGATCGGTGTCTTCAGTAGCTGCCTGTGTATCTGGAAGGGAATATTTACTAAATGTTTTTTAACCCATTTTATGCCAGGGGGTGCCGTTACAAGTAACAAAATGACCAATTCTTCAGTAGTAGTATTAACACAGTGACCCATCCTTCAAAATAAAAACTAACTCAGAAGCCTTTTTTCAATAGTATAATTCAGTGACCTCTTCTTTAGCAGTAAAACTTACTCAATGATCCATTCTTCATTAATAAAACAAACTCAGGGACCTGTTCTTCGAGTTAATATAACTAATATTAAAATACATTTTATCAAAGCATTTTATTTTACAGGTAGAACTGTACCAGCCACTACAGGAAATAATGTATGTAAATATTACGGCCTGTGTGCTTCAATAGAGAATGTATGTCTAACAGGCATTCTAAAGTCAGTCATCTGCTGTGACAAAAGAAAAAAACATTCCTGTATTTTAAAGAGGTAGCACTGTTTTGACACACACCAAGGGTGTTTAAAGAAAAATTTGTAAAATACCCTTTTCTCACCCATTTGTCTTCTGCAAGATATGAATATTTTGACAGATATTATACAGGTGGCCTAATTCGATAAACTCCAAATTGTGGCAAATTAACAGAAAATTGCAATACTGGGGCAAATATAACTGATTTAAAAATTATTACATAAATCTTGGCTATTTTATATATACTGTATATATTTGCTATTTTATAACATGTAAGTGCATTTCAGAAGTTTTGACTGTATATCTCTAGTGACACCTGGTGTTCACATCTATAATCTACTGTTGGAAATTGAAGAAAAAGGTAAATGATGAAGTGTGTGTGAGGGGGAGGGATAGGGACTGTAAAATGTGTGGGGGTATAGGTGATATAGCGTATGCATGGGGAGGGATAGGGGTTATAGCATGTGTGTGGGGGAGGGATAGGGGTTGTAGAGTGTGTGGGGGTATAGGTGATTTAGCGTGTGTGTGGGGGAGGGATAGGGGCTGTAGAGTGTGTGGGGGTATAGGGGATATAGCGTGTGTGTGGGGAGGGATAGGGGCTGTAGAGTGTGTGGGAGTAGAGGGGGTATCTTGAGGGAGCAGATATTAAAAAACAAAACAAAAATGTTAGTAAAAAGAAAAACCTTAAAGTTTATTTTCCCCTCCCTCTTTTTGACCAAGGAGGAGGGATGCTGAGCACTTAAAAAATAAAAACCTCTCACAGAAGAGCCAGATGGCATTTATGTAGAAGATATGGGTGGGATTTGATATAATGTTGTAACAGGACTTCACCAGCACCAGAGCCCTGTGGACTAAAACAGTGAAAATGTCGAAATTATTACAAGGGAATACCATTACTGGGGAATACAGCCGTTCGTATGATTTCAGACGAATTCTTTGTGTTAAGTATGGATGGCCGGCATTTCGGCACTTTACACGTGGCCGCGGCCATTTTACGTGCGAACAGTGGTTGCCCGTCGACGCGTGGAACTAAAATCGGATACGCAAACAGGCGAACACCGCTGAGACCTCCATACAACCAGAACTTCGCACGGAAACTACCGAATCACAGGCCATTCGGTAGTTTCACTTAATCAGCTATGGGGAATCCAGCGAACTCGGAGATAGTTGTGGATGGCAAGAATTTCGTCTGTTTTAACCGGCGAACAGAGACCGACTGCAGGGCCAAAACTTGTGGAACTCTTTTCGGCTAGAAAATCCGTGCAGTCGGTCAAAACTTCAAACCTCCATAACTCCCGAACCCCATAACCGAATGGGCTGAAATTTCGACAGATAATTCCCCTAACCAAGACCTTTCAAGCGGTACTGGACTTAAAGGTGTATCCCCTGTTTTTGGGGTACATCCAGAACTAGGGTGAAAAATGGTACGTTATAATTATGTTATGTGTTTATCTGAGGGGAGGAGACGTGGGGGTGTTACCCTGTGTGTAATTGGTTATTTTCATCCTCCCCCTGGGAGTGTCCTGTATGTACTTGTTCCTAATAAAAAGCAGGCTGGGTTTCCCAGACCTCAGATCTTCTTGACCCTGCAAAACGTAGCCTTGTCTCGTTCTTGGAAGGGGATTATTTGGGAATGTTATTCTGCTCCTGCTACAGCTGAACCTGACTTTTGCTCTGGATATCGTGAATGGGATTATACCAGCTTACTTCTCCACAGCAGCTTGCAGGGAAAAAGGACGTCTCCAACGGCCGATACCCTCTCTCTACCAGGGTAGCCGTTACATTGGTGGCAGCGGTGGGATGGTCCTTTTATCCAACAAACAAGCACTGAATGGAGTCACAGTATGCGAAGCTGAAAAGACCCACACTAAAGGATCTTTTGGAGAATCGTGGTAGGAGTGCCAGCAATAGACCACGGAGGGAGCTGATAGCTGACCTGCTGGAGCTGGACGAGATGGACAGGTCCATGGAGGTAACTGAACCCATGGCACCCATCAGTGAGGACGATGTGATTACTGCCATTGTGCAGCGGAGATTAGCTTTGTATCCAGTCACGTCTACAGAACTAATAACCCAACTGTTCCGTGAAGCAAGGGAAGAAATACAAACCAAGAGGGAACAAGAAACGGAACTGGTAAGAGCCCGACAGCTCACTACCCAGACAGTTCCCACCCCGCTACCCACTACTACGGTAAAGAAAATCCCCTTTACTGCATTTAAAGCCTTTGTAGAAAATGACGAGGAAATTGATGGGTATTTGGCTGACTTTGAAAGGCAGTGCTCACTACATCACATACCGCCAGAGCAATGGGTCACTATCCTGGCGGGTAAACTGTCAGGGAAAGCTAATGAGGCTTTCCGAGCACTCACTACAGAGGAAATCACGCAGTACCAAAAAGTAAAAGAGGCACTGCTCACCAGGTATGCGGTAACCCCAGAAGCATACCGTCATCGCTTCCGGGAGTCCAAAAAGAAAGCTGTGGACTCCCACATGGAATGGGCAAACCGACTACAGAGAGTAGCATCTCACTGGGTCCAAGGGTGCAAAGCCCACACGGGTGAGGAGGTGTTACAGTTGTTCTTAATGGAACATTTCTTCCAAGATTTGGCGGGGGACATACAAGACTGGGTACGAGATCGGCGCCCCGCCAATTTAAAGGAGGCGGCTCGGCTGGCCGACGAATATGCCGAGACAAGGAAAGTAAGCCAGGGTACTACACGACAAGCTCATAAAATAGAGCCACGTGCCCCAGCCGCTGTCTCACGCCCAAAATTTCGAGCTCCAGTCCCACCAGGACCACCACGTCCTCAGGGGCCTACTAACTACCCCCGGGATTTGTCAAAGGTGACGTGCCATCACTGCAGCAACCTCGGACATATTGCCCGATATTGTCCCCTAAGATCCAGTAACAACAACTGGAGGCGCACAACTCCCAGCACCGAGGCCCCTGCAGCACGACCCGCTGCGGCTCACTGTCTGGAAGCCGAAGTGGGCCCTGAAGAATGTCTGGGGATTTTGTATGAAGCAGACCCCATACAAGCTGCTTCCCCAGACAATCGACAACATCACCGACAGGAGGTTAAGGTGAATGGACAAACAGCACAAGGCCTAAGAGACACCGGGGCTACCATCACTTTGGTCCAAAAACACCTAGTGAAGCCGGAGGATGTGTCTACCCGCACTGTTGCTGTTCGGGTCGCAGGGGGCGCTGTTTTTCGCTTGCCCACTGCCCGAGTACACTTAGATTGGGGAGTTGGATCAGGAAAAACCACCGTCGGCATTATGGACAACTTGCCTGCCGAGGTCGTATTGGGAAATGACATTGGACCTTTAACTTCCGCATATTTGCCCACACCTGCTGCCGCCTGTCCCGTAACCACCCGTTCACAGTCCCGTGTCGCAGATGATCCTAATACAGGCCGGGAGACCCAGGTAAGCCAAGCACCCACATGTCACCCCACTACGATAAGCAGGCCCAAAGCTTGGGACATCCCAGAGGAGTTTGGGAGGGAAACTAGAGAGGACCCCACCCTCCAAAAGTATCGGGAATTAGCTGACAGTGGGGGGGACGGACGGGAAAGTTTTCTATGGGATGGGGACAGGTTATACAGACTGGCTGAAGGCAGAAAGAGAGGCTGTGCCCCTTCGCAGAAGCGCCAACTGGTGGTACCCAGAAAGTACCGGTTGGAACTTCTCCGAATTGGCCACGACATTCCGTTGGCAGGACATCTAGGGGGTAACCGCACCACCTTCAGGATCACCCAGACCTTCTTTTGGCCGGGGATCTCGAAGGATGTGCGACGTTACTGCAGTACTTGTGACGTATGCCAACGGGTAGGGAAGAGAGGGGATCACCCTAAAGCTCGACTTCTCTGGTAAGAAATACATCCTTACCGTGGTGGACTATGCTACTCGCTACCCAGAAGCCGTCGCTCTGACGAATATCCAGGCTGACACTGTCGCCAGTGCTTTAGTCGGGATATTCACCCGAGTGGGATTCCCCCAGGAAATCCTGTCCGACAGAGGGACCCAGTTTACCGCAGACCTAACCCAACAGCTGTGGAAGGTCTGTGGTATTAAGTCCCTGCTTAGTTCCCCGTACCACCCGCAGACTAGCGGTCTCTGTGAACGCTTTAACGGTACCCTAAAGCAATTGCTGAGGACCTTTACAGCGGAATACAGAGACTGGGAACGATTCTTGCCGCACCTCCTGTTCGCTTATCGGGAGGTGCCGCAGGAATCCACAGGATTCTCTCCCTTTGAACTGCTCTATGGCCGGAGAGTACGAGGACCTCTCGACCTCATCCGGGAGCACTGGGAGGGGGAGACAGAACATGACGGTGTACCCATCGTGCCATACGTATTAGAAATGCGGGACCGTATGGAGCAGTTAGCCCGGATGGCACGGGACCACCTCCATGCGGCCCAAGGGCACCAGAAACGTTGGTACGATCAGGGCGCCCGCCAGAGAACGTTCCAAGTAGGCCAGAAGGTGCTGGTACTTAGACCTGTCAAAGGGAATAAGCTCCAGACCTCCTGGCAGGGCCCTTACAAAGTGGTAGCACAAGTCTGTGACACCACCTCCGTAATCGCCAGCAACAAAGATGAAAGGATCCGGAAGTCCTTTCATGTAAATCTATTAAAGGAATATCAGGAAAGACCGAGGATATAGCCGCCATATGCATACCCGCTACCGAAGACCCTGACAGCTTACCCATACCCGACCTATTAGCTAACCCAGAACCTAAAACCCTACTCAATACCGTACAGCTAGGGGAGCGGTTAACTCCCGCCGAAAAGGGACAGATCCGACAGCTGCTGACTGAGAAAGGGTTGACGTTTTCTCAAGAGCCCGGGTACACTCCCTTAGCAACCCACTATGTAGAGACCCCAGGACAAACCCCTCTCCGACAAACTCCCTATAGGATCCCTGAGGCAGTAAA